>JBCNJP010009990.1:0-25094 GCA_039602395.1 Deinandra increscens subsp. villosa | reverse complement strand
AAAGATCAGTGAGGACCTACACCTTCGATGTTCTGTTAATAGCCGATTCTAACGATGAGCCTATTAATTACAAAGCTGCTATATCAGATCCGGAATCTGATAAATGGCTTGAAGCCATGAACGCTGAGATGCAATCCATGCGTGACAATCACGTCTGGGACTTGATTGAGCTACCCCCCGGTACACGGGCAGTAGGGAGCAAGTGGATCTTTAAAAGAAAAACTGACATGCATGGAAATGTGCAAACCTACAAGGCACGGCTTGTAGCGAAAGGTTTCACTCAAACTCAAGGGATTGATTATGATGAGACCTTTTCGCCCGTTGTCATGATCAAATCGATCAGGATTCTCCTTGCCATAGCCGCATACCATGACTATGAGATATGGCAAATGGACGTTAAAACCGCCTTCCTGAACGGACAACTCGAAGAAGATGTCTACATGGTTCAGCCTGATGGTTTTGTCGATACAGAGAATCCAAACAAGGTTTGCAAGCTTAGCAAGTCCATTTATGGACTCAAGCAAGCATCTCGAAGCTGGAATCTTCGTTTTGATCAGAAAGTCAAAGAGTTTGGCTTTGAACAAAACAAAGATGAGCCTTGTGTTTACAGAAAGGCAAGTGGGAGCGCTATATCGTTCCTCGTACTGTACGTGGACGATATATTGATCATAGGGAACAACATACCCATGCTTAACGAAGTTAAGAAATGGCTTTCATCTTGTTTCGCTATGAAAGACCTTGGAGAAGCCGCTTACATTCTGGGAATCAAAATTCACAGACATCGATCTAAGCGCCTTTTGGGACTCAGTCAAAGTACATACATAGATAAGATCATAGCTCGGTTCAATATGAGCAACTCCAAGAAAGGAGCAGTTCCCATGACCAAGGGAACAATATTGGACAAATCTCAAGCACCTAAAACGGAGCGCGAGATAAGCCAAATGGCATCGATCCCATTTGCCTCTGCTATTGGATCTATCATGTATGCCATGCTCTGCACACGACCGGATGTCTCGTATGCACTGAGCGTGACAAGTCGGTACCAACAGACGCCAGGGCTAGCTCACTGGACGGCTGTAAAGAACATACTGAAATACTTGAGAAACACCACTAACATGTTTCTCGTATACGGGGGTGTTGATGAGGAGCTCACTGTAAGATGTTACACTGACGCTAGTTTTCAGACTGACCGAGATGACTCTCGCTCACAGTCGGGATTCGTATTCACTCTTAACGGAGGGGCTGTTTCTTGGAGAAGCTCAAAACAGCCAGTAGTAGCTGATTCTACTACTGAATCCGAATACATAGCCGCCTCAGAAGCTGCTAAAGAAGCCGTGTGGATGAAGAAGTTCATATCCGATCTCGATGCTGTGCCGAGTATTAGGCAGCCCATCGAGATGATGTGCGATAACACAGGCGCTATAGCTCAAGCCAAAGAGCAACGGTCCCATAAGATGGCCAAGCACGTCCTGAGGAAATTCCACTACATAAGAGAAGTAGTCGACAGAAATGAAATCAAAATAAGCAAAGTACACACATATCAAAACTTAGCTGATCCCTTTACTAAGCCTATGACTCAGGAGACTCATATACGCCACAGAGAAGCGATAGGGCTTAGATTAGCTAAAGACATGTTTTGATTCAGTATTTGGATGTATGAACACAAAGAGTTATCTATATTATTCTTATTCCATCTGTTTTATGCAATAAAGAATTACATAACTGTGTTCAATATTTGTACGTTTAATCCATGGACAATAAGTGCTTGTCCTAAATGTCCGTAGTCGATTAGATAGTGGGAGCTATACTAAAGAAAGACTATTGTGACTAGTTGAACTTTAAAGTTGTTTAACGTTCAAACTCACAGACCTCATTGGTGAATGACGTTGGACGTAACTCGCATCATGCAACGCAAACATGGAAGTCTTGCTTGCTTGATTAAATGCATGCTCTAATGTATCCTTAGACCTGAGACGCATATTCGAACTCCTTTCTACTAAAGAACATTCTTTGATTGTAGCCTAACGTTGTCGCGTAACTGCCAGCCATAACGGCTACTTTTGGGAATGGCTCTGAAGTTTAGTGGGAGCTGTATGCTTCAACAAGGGATTCTGTACTCTTGCTTCGGCAACAGTTAGACATAAAGGCGCCCTCGTTGATTCCAAGTGATAAGTGTGAGGCCTCACCCAAACTTACTGTGTGTTTGTTGGATCACTTCGAATTGTATCGAGAATGAAAATCGATGAATAAAAACATGGGAGTCCATGTCCCATAATTCATCAATGTCTTATACAGAAAGGAACATATGACAATGAATGCACAAGTCGTGAGTCTGCTTGATAGTCAATCAGATATACTTTGGCAAACGACTTAAAGTGTCAATATTAGTTGGTGTAGCTATGCATAGCTAGAGTGCCTCTGGCTGCGCTCGTTAAACTGTCGCGTTCAGTCCAAGTGGGAGACTGTTGGATATATGGTGTCCTGACCCGACAAATTAACGAACCCGACCGATATTGACCCGTAAGAGTTACACCTGGGTCAACGGACTATTATATCTAATTAATTGTTAATTAGAAATAAACGAACTAAATGGTGAATTAAATAAATATTAACTATTTATTTAAATCGACAAAATCTATCGGTTCAAAATACTCGGTAATTAAAAGACGAACCGGTCAGTTGTTACCGGATTAACAGACTGATCGGTTGGTGGACTAAAGGTGGATCGCGACCGGGCCCAGTTCGCAGGCCCCGGTCCGCGAATTTTATATTAAATGAGAGGAGGGAGATAGATTGAATAAAAAGTCACAAAACAAAACCCTAATCTCCTCTCCCTCCCTCTCTGCGCCGTAAGCCAAGCCGAAGCCGGCTCACGCCGCCGCCGCCGACCGCTGTCGCCGCCCCGCCTCCACCACCGTGATCCGTTCGTGATTTCCGATGGATCCTCGTCTTGCCAGTGTCTATGCCCGTCTCGAGAGCGAAGCCGTCTCAGCCCGAGCCGAAGCCGCAGCCCGAGCCGAAGCCGCGGCTCAAGCGCCCGCCGCCGCCGCTGCCGCTCACGCGCCGCCGCGCGACCACTGACCGGTGGTTCTCGCGCTGCCGGCGCAGCCGAGACCGCCGCGTCCGGTCGCGTCGTCGTGGCCGGCGCCGCTCTACCCGTCCGCCGCCGCCGCCGCCCCTCCTCTGATCTCCGGCGATTCGTTCGTCGTGGGATCGGTCCCGGTGGGCATTCCGACGGAGAAGATTTTGTCACCACCACCGGTGGTATCCCTACCACCGCCGCCGCCACTACCGCCGCCGCCGCCTGTCGCCGCCGCCGATGCCGCCGTCGATAATCTGTCTCGAAGGTTCGAGTCAGACGTCTCAGTTCGTCCTAGCGCGAGCCCGTTGAATCCGGGTGTCTCGAGCGGTTGCTCGGATCCCGCCAAGGTATATCTAATTTATTAGATATTTAATTATTTATTTATTTTAAATAAATATATTTTTATGTGTTTGTCGTGTTCTGGTGATTGATCCTGTTACGGTTGCATCCGCGTTTTAATCGTTTCCGCTGCCAAATTAATTGAGAATTAATTTAATTAATAAATCGGTTTTAATAAAATTAAAATCGGTAACCCGGATCCCACTGTAAAACCCAACAGTATCCTCACTTGTTCGAGCACACGTCCACAGAAACTCAAGGTATGATTTAATTTTGGGGACCAAAATTCCTTTAACAGGAGGAGGATGTGGCAACCCTAAAACTTTTGCTTTCTTTCCCCAGCGACGACAGCCGAGGCTGCAAACGCTACGACGCAAGAATAATTTTCGGGACGAAAATTCCAATTACAAGGGGATGATGTGACATCCGAGAATTTCAAGGTTTACTTCCGTTAGACAATTCCGTTAGTTACGTTATAAGTATTAACTTAGTAACTAATGCTCAACTAGGCCGAATACGTCCACGTCCTTTGGTTGATCACCGAACCCGTCCATATGTGTTATGTGTTTAACTATTTATTGTCATTATGTGCAAAGTGATTTAAATACATGATTTAGTACTATGAATAGCATGACAATTTATGAATCGTGTTTATCTTGCTTAAAATGTGAAACTGACCACTTTTGGTAACCAGCGAAACTACCGGGCGAAACTATAGTGTCGCCCGGCAGTCTGTTGGCTCACTCGTGATCAGAGCCAGTTTCGCCAGGCCAGCGAAACTGCCAGCGAAACTAGCCTCTGATATAAATAATCTTAATAAACCCTAGCTCACCTATTTGCCTCATTTACACAAAACACACACACACTCTCCTGAGATATTCTGGACCAGCTGATTCCAGCCAAGAACCATCAAGGAACCATCATCTCATCTCATCCATTCGGCCCTAGATCGAATCGTGAGTCCCCAAAAACCATTCTTTATGCATTTATATGTGTTTTCTTGGTATTTTACTTTAAAGCATGACCAAACCTCCATGGAATCACTTGATCTTCTGATATGTTGTCTAGGAATGATAGATCTACAATAAAGTCAGTAACTTTACGTGTGAAATCCATCCATGTTGAAGATTTATGCTAGATTAGGTTATTTTAGGTTAAAATGTGTTTTTGGTGATTTGATGATGAAAATGCATGTTTAAGGTGTTAAAGCTTACTGATTTATGTTGGTAAATGGTTATGAATGCTAGATAATGAATTGCATGTAATATGGAAGCTGTTAGATTGATTTTTAGGCTGATTTATGTGTTTTTCGCGACCAGCGAAACTGTCATGTTCTCTGGGCGAAACTGTCCAGCGAAATTATGCATATCTTCAACCAGCGACACTATGCAGCGAAACTGGAGTGTCGCCGGGTAAACCAACCAGACCAGCTCGAGCGAATCTACCGAGCGAAATTCCCTGAACGAAAGTTCAAACCAGTTTCGGGCGAAACTAGGCTAGCGAAACTGTGCCAACAGTTTCGAGCGAAACTAGCCTAGCGAAACTGTGTCATCGGGTATTGCCTAGCGAAAGTGCTGCCCGTGCACACATCGAAACTGACTAGCGAAACTGCTAGCGAAACTGAGACCAGAAATCCAAACTTGTGCAATTTGCTTGTATGTTATGCCATGACTTGCATGATTATGCTACGATGATACATGCTTTGATTTCTGATGTATATGAACCCTTGTTTATGATCAACCATCGGTGTCGTGTGTCGTTATGTCGAGTCGTAGTTCCAACGTGCTATGTTATGGGCCATAGTAACGTTAAGTAAAGATTAGACGCAAAACTAATACTTAAGACCTAAACGTGTTCATAGGTCTTCGTTAAGCAAACTTGGATTATATAACAAGTGTAGCAGTGCAACCAAAGGTGAGTGTCACTAACCCGTTTACTGTGAGCCCGTTTGGGACACACTGAATAACTTAATAGGAAACAATGCTGACAACTTTACGAGTGCTATGCACCACTTGATGAAACTGAAAACTTAGAATGCTATGCATCTACTTGATGAACTTGAAGTGTTTTATGGGAAACACTTGTGAAACTTAACAAACTATTTCTGAAACGAAAACCGTTTTAATATGGCTAGTGTAGGTTAAAGTCTAAACCACATGATATCACATGATTTCTAAGGATTGCCTTTTTAACTGAAAAAGTCCTCAACTTAATTGTGCCATTAATTGTAAAGCGAGGGGATGTTGGGTAGATCTACTGGAGTTTGACAAACTCCGCCTCGTGACACTGGAGGTGCACGGAGGTACAATATCAGCCTATCTGACCGTGATCCCGAGAGGACACGGGGGAGGCAAAGCCGCGATGACGAATGTCCGCAAAACAAAATGGCTGAAGGCTCTGCCTCTACTATACTTAATCGTCAGCTTTGGTACAAACTTCCTTAGTGCATGGAAACAACGGATTAGCTACCCGCGATATCGGTTGAGCACTTTAATTATACAAGACTAGTACATACCTGATAACTCTGTTACGGACAATAACTCTACTAAATAGCAAATATTTATAAATTGGCGTATATAACTGAGCATTGCTTTTCACAAACAAATATTACGAATACATATGTTGACACGATTATGATTATGAGACCGGGCCAATGCATGACATGCCCACTGTGAACTCACCAACCGTTAGGTTGACACTTGTGTGGTTTTCACTTTTGCAGATCGTTGAAGAGTATCCATTGAAGGTTGGCATGGCACATGAAGACTTTTACTTTCATTAAACTATCTGGGGATTTTGATTTGAAACAATGATTTGTAAAGCACGTGGCTAGTGCTAAGATACTATTGTTTTTATTCCGCTGCGTAACTTTTGAAACTGTTTGAAATGAATGTTTTGGACTTTACTCTGATTCGTTTAATATTTGTAACTAATGGTTGTGGTCCTGGTTTGCTCGCACCCCTTAACGGTATAAACTCCGTTAGTGGTTATTTGGGGGTGTGACATAAGGAAATCCCCCCCCCCCCCCATGAATTTGAATGCTTCCCCCCTGATAATTAGTGACTCAGAATGGTTCTTAAAAGTTCTCAAAAGAAAAAGTTCTCATTTGAACCTAACCCTATATATATATATATATATATATATATATATATATATATATATATATATATATATATAGGTAAGGATCATGTGAAAACAACTTTTATTGCGAAAACACGAAAACAAATATTAAAACCTCTATAACTTTTTCATACGTTAATTTTTTTTTTCTAAAATAATTTGCACCAAAATCCTTAAAATTATGTTATCTTTAGTTCTGGAAAAAATAAAAAAAAAATCAGTTTTTTTTAAATAATTTTTTTATTATTATTATTGCACATATGCAATAATATTAAAACATTTATAACTTTTTCATATGTTAAAAACTTTTATAAAAAATTGCACTATAAATCTTATAATTCTGTTATCTTTAATTCTGAAGAAAATTAAAAAAAAATTCAACGTTTTTTAAATTTTGTTATTATTGCAAATGTGGAATAAAAAATTATTATTGCACATGTGGAATAAAAAATTATTATTGCACATGTGCAATAATATTAAAACCTATATAACTTTTTCATACGTTAATATTTTTGATAAAAAATTGTACCATTGATCTTATAATTCTGTTATCTTTAATTCTTGAAAAACTTAAAAAAAAAACTTAATGTTTTTTTTGTTAATATTGCACATGTGTATATAATTAATACGTATTATTGCACATGTGCAATAATAAAAAAAATCACAAAATTTTATATGTTTAATTTTTTTCCCAGAATTAAAGGTGACATAATTTTAAGACTTTGGTGCAATTTTTTTTAAAAAATATTAACGTATGAAGAAGTTATAAAGGTTTTAATATTTGTTTTCGTGTTTTCGCAATAACATCTTGTTTTTATTTGATCCTTCCCCTATATATATATATATATATATATATATATATATATATATATATATATATACAGAGGGAGATTAATATAGTAATCCTAGTCATCACATGCTTGATTCTATTTAGGTTATAAAAGACGCATTCACGTTGAATTATCACAACAACTATGTGCTTAACATGCAAGGTCAAAATGACCAAGGAAAGGGTGTGAACAATTAGGGTTAACAAAAGCAGTTACAAGCGTTCCATGAGTAACCATCGAGTTCTATACATTCCTGCCCCTAAAAAGGCTAAACAACATTTTCAATAATGCATTTCGATAAGGTTACTCTGGGATTGTGTTAATGGGCGACTTACTCAAATAGGATCTACAACAGCTCCTATTTATGCTATAGGAGGGTATGAACAACTCAGCTTAAGATACTCTGGGTCATTGCCTTAGAGTCCAGACTGTTATAACTAAACCGCAAGGGGTAAACTTACTAAGTCCATTAGACAAGGCCATTAGGTGCGAACAAGGCCCTTAAGAACAACCAACGTCAAGGGTGGAACAAGCCCATAAAGATGTCAGGATCCTCAAGAATGGATCTTACTCCATTTGAAGCTAGTGCAGAACTACAAGCACTTATGATTATTCATTCAAGTTTTGTTGAAGAATTCCAGTAGAAAGAGAAAACCCTCTTTCTAATTGTGTTTTGGATGAGACTTGCCCCCAAAAGAGTTTTCAAACGCCCTATATACACCGTAGAGGGAGCATGTGCATTTAAACACATGGTACAACCAATCGTTATTATCAAAAATCTAAGAAATTCCTCCGTGTGCTAGTTCATGTCCGATAGAACAAATAAAGTGTGCTAAGGCACATTACAAGTAGGTTAAGTTTTGGAACATCCGAGATATTCCTATGAAATGTCTCACACATGCACCATTTACGTAAAAACATAATTTACATGAAATTATATATTAAGGTGAATAAAAAATTCATGAGAATATTAATTAAGTTAGTGACATTACTATTCGACCCACCAGACCGCTAAGAATGTCACCCAAATCACCCAAAAGCGAAGTCGCCAAGAATTATGTCCTGATCGCCAGGAACAAATCCAGATCGCCAAGAATAAATCAAGATAGCCAAGAAGAAATCCAAATCACCTAGAACAAATCCAAATCGCCAAGAACAAATTCCAGATCTCCAAGAACACCGCGAGATCTCCAAGAACAAAACGAGATCTCCAAGAACACCGTGAGATCTCCAAGACCAAAATGGGTTCTCCAAGATTGATTTCTAATAACCAAGTGTAAAAACATGAAAGAAGACTATGTATGGATCCATTAGGTTTACATCATGTATGCATACTCCTACACAGACATAAAACATATGAACTAAGTGAGGATCGACTTCAGAACGTGTAGCAATACTTTTGGGAAAAAGTTGTAACTAAAGCTTTCAAAAATAGTTACAGTTCAGAAAACACTTTTCAAAATGTTCTGGTTCGCTGTAACCAAGGGTTATGATACCAATCTGTCACACCCTCAATTTCCACTAACAGGGTATAACCATGTGGGGTGTGATCCAGACCAGAATCCAAGTTTTTAGTTACAATTAAGCCATAATGAAAGGTAAAACAGTCTTATATTGCATTTCACAAAATAGAGTTTACAGTGTAATTCAGCGGAAGCATTTAAAAGTCTACAGAGTTGTTGTTTTGCAAAAGCATGTAATGAAATTGTTTGTAGTGTAATTCCCAAAAGAATGTTTCAAAAAGGAGTATTGCCTACGTCCGTGCCTCCAAGATCCTGAAAAGCATTCAACAATCAAGTGTCAGCAAAAGCTGGTGAGTTCACAAAAGCTGTCTACACTATACCGTGTAGACCAAGAATGTATACGAATAATGAAAGACCAATTCGTAAGATACGAGTAATATTACATATCATTAGGTAGCTAGCCTATGCTTATGTTCACCTGAATGTTCGCAATCGAAGCTGACTATGCGTCACATATTTTAGCCTGTGCGATTTACCTTCCCCGTGTCTTTCTCGATCACGGTAGTTCTAGGCTAATATTGTTCTCAGTCCGACCGCCATTCGGGAGGGTGCATCACGTGCACCACTGAGCGGAGGTGTCAATCCCCAGTAGTACTACTCAACATTACCTCGCTATTCATTATTAACGGTCTGAGAAGTAAGGACTTTTTGTAATCATAAAGCAATTCAGTGAATCATGTGATATATGTCGGGTAACTACTTAAACATACAAAATACATTTGTCATTGCATTGCCATCCTTTACCGGATGAAACTAGTTGTGTGTTATCATCCTCAACAGGACATAACTAAATGAAGTAGTGAAACTCACCTTAGGTTGAACTGGTACTCAGCACTTGA
The DNA here is from genome assembly GCA_039602395.1 of Deinandra increscens subsp. villosa. NCBI lineage: Eukaryota > Viridiplantae > Streptophyta > Magnoliopsida > Asterales > Asteraceae > Deinandra > Deinandra increscens. Next base: position 15,361 of record JBCNJP010009990.1, on the reverse strand, counting down.
CTTTACAGGTTGGTTAGAATTGACCCATTTTTGTAAATACAATCTAACCAAATCAGAGGTTGTCGCTAGGACGGATTGCTTATCAATAACTAAGTATGTTATCATGCATTCATTTTGGTCATAACACTTAAACACAAGTCCTAAACTTGTAGGAAAACATAGATGCACTATCAAGCCAAATATGCATACATACAAAGCTTAAAAAGTCAAACACAAAACACACATTTGGTGGCATGGCTAATTTTCTCTACGCTTGGAGTTAGCCTCTCAAATTTTAAATGCATAAACTTCATAATATTATGAACCTGTTGCAAAAAGAATCAGCTCAAAACGTTAAGTATTGAGGAAAGTTACCCAAGCCAGAATTTGGCAAAATTTCAGCTTTGATTCTGTTAGTCAAAGTAGTGAAATTCAACTTAATTAATTCATAACTTGATCAAGACTTGGAGTTTGTTTACCAAAACTTCTAGATCTTAGTTTTAATATAAAATATCAATTTCATCCAAAAATCCCTTTATTAAAGATGCAAATCATGCCCAACAAAATTGCAAAGTCTACTCATAGCTGAATTTTAACATCCATGTGTACCCAATTTGCAACAGGTTTTTAGGTGACCAAACGGAGGTCTTAGAAGGCAAATGAGTATCCCAATTAAAGCTAAGATATAGAAATTTACTACAGAAAAGGAATTACTCGAATCCGATCAAAATTGAGCAAATTATGGCCTGTACAAAACGACCCAAATTTCTACCAGAAGCTGTCCAAATATGGGTGTTTACAAAAATTGAGCTTCAAAGATTTTGGTTAACATTTTGATATTCAGAATTTTGATAGAGATTTGTAATACCATAAACAACATCTCACCTCAAGATTACAACCTTCATAACACGCATTTGATGATCATATCAAATTCAAGCCATCAAGCTTACACATAGGCACATACACTAAAAATTCATGTTTAACAACACTAGTTCTAAACAAGAACACATCATAGCATATTTTTCTTCAAAAACACAGCCCTAATATCAACTCATAATCAGCCCCAAATCATCATTCAACTTATCTTAACATAAAACATGATTCATGAGCACATACACACACCAAATTGCACATAAACACAAGATTAACACTTGCATTCCACCAATTTCAAGTTAGAGATTTCTAGGGCTTAAAAGTTGAGAAGAAAATTACGGATTGAATAAGATGAGATGGAGATGGAGCTTTTCCCTAGTCTTCTTGATGCTTGAATGAGCTTAAACGCCCAAAAAGTTGCTTATTTGATGCTTGATTTCAAGAAATCTCAAGAATGTGTGTGTGGGTGTGTGTGGCCGTAAGAAAGGAAGAGGAAGAGGAAATGATCGTGACAATGGGGAGTGAGGGAGCCTTTAGAGCTGATTTTTGGGTTTAGGGGAACTGCACATTTGGTCCCACAAGTTCCATTTTCATGCACAAACCACACAAGGCAAGTAAAAAGTGGGGTTTAACCCAAAACTTGGTAAATACAAGACTAGTAATATTTCCAAGTGTTTATAACTTATTTAACATGAAATATTTAGTCGGGAAAAGTCTCGTTACCGCGTACACACATAAAACTTAAATCGCGTACAAAACCCGGTTTCTCACGAAATGCAATTTTTCAAAAAATACATAAAGTCACGAAATAAGTTACTAAAATTAATTAGTAATTAAATATATATTCTTATATAAACATTTAAATAACGCATAGTGGCACATAATAAATTAATATAACTTATTTATGTTGTAATTATTTATTTCACATAATGCAACCGATTCACTTAGCGAACGGAGACAGGTTCGGTCACGTAAACGCACGTGACAATCACATGACACGAAAAGTATAACTGGGTTGTTAACGAGACTAACGGAAATAGTTAACGATGTTAACTTGGGAAATTGGCAATTTTCACAGTTTATGCATCCAAAGTATTCGATACCGAAAGTTTATCACAAAATGTCTGACGTTCAGGCATTTGCGGCTATGCAAAACACGATGCAAGCTATGCTTAACTTTGATAAAGAAATTGGAACAAGCCAAAAAGTTCCCAAGTTGTTGAAATTATAAGATTATCACAATTGGAAACAACGATTTTCTGCATATATCAGCACGAATGATATCGATTTGTGGATTCTAACTAAAAAGCTTTATACACATCCAACTGATCAAGGAGATTTCAAAGAAGTTCATACTTTTGATAATGCTGAGAGGACACTTTATGAGCTTGAACAAAAAGCATTTGGTTATCTTACCATGACATTACCCACCGAATTACTTCTTCAATTTAGTACTTGTAGGAAAAGTAAACAAGTGTGGGATGCTTTATCTGTGAGATGTGAGGGCAATGACCAGTACAAAAAGAGCAGACGGAAGGTACTGAATAAAGAATTGGAAAATTTTCAACACTATGATAAAGAAAAGATCAATGCTCTTGTATCCAGATTCTCACATCTGATAAGTGAAATGAAAGTGGTTGATATCGAAAAGACTGAAGAGGAACTGAAGGAGAAGTTGCTAGAAGCATTACCAGAATAATAGGAAATTATGTGTTGTTGCTTACTCATGACAAAGAGTATTCAACATTATTATTTCATGATCTGACAGGAAAGCTTCATGCTCGAGAGTTGGAGATGATGACTTCACACAAATGAACTGCTCAATTACAAAATCCTGAATTATATCATGGTCAAAATTCTGCAAGCATCAATGCTCAATCAAAATCTTTTGGAAATACTTCATCAAATCCTGCTCAAACAGCTTTTGTTGCTTGTCATGGATCAGAAAATTCTGAAAGTTCATCAAGAGGGTGTAATTTTACCATTCCAAATCATTCAAATCAGAGTGCTTTTTCTGCAAAAACACCTGATGAACATCTTGCATTGATATCTGCATTGTTATCTTCAAATTATGGACTTCTGAATGGTGGTTTGCCAACAACTAATCTAATTGAAGAAGATTTTAATCAGATAGATCCAGATAATATTGAACAAATGGATATAAATTGGCAACTTTCTATGATAGCTCAAAGAGTTAAGAGATTCAGGAAGAAAACAGGTTTAAAAAATTTAAATTTTGATCGTAAAGTTGGCTTAGACAAATCAAAGGTAAAATTTTTCAAATACCTCAATTTTGGACATTTTGGTCGTGAATGTTCAAAGTCAAATGCTTCTTAATCAAAGTCTTCAACAAATAATTCAGAGTCTAAGGCATTAGACTAACAATCTAATCAAGGATATGACTGGTCAGACGATATTAAACATTTTGAAAGTACTATTGCTTTGACTGCAATTCATAACAATTCTGCAGATTCATTTAATGCTGAATTCGCTGAAATGCAACATGCATTTATGGTTCAAATTGATCAGAGTGATTCTGAATCTGAAACAAGTGGATCTGAAACTAGTGGATCTGAAACTAGTGGTTATGAATATGTTTGTGAGTTTTGTTCTCCAAAAGACAAAAAGATTCAAGGATTGATAAAAGAAAAAGAGCTGTTAGTTGCGGAAAGTAAAAGGAAGATAGAAGAATTGATAGGTGAGCAGACGAAGTTGGAAGATGTAATTCAAGAATTATGATCTCAAAAAGACAAGTTTTCAGAATTGGTTATTGAGAAGGAGTTCAAGTTTCTAGGTATTGAAAAGAGTTTTGAACAAAAATTCACAGAGTTATCTGAAGAAAATTCTAACTTAGTCAAGGAAGTTGAAAAATGGAAGGAAGAAGCTGAGGATGCTGCCAATGATTTCAATAATTTGTTTGAAAAGTCCAAGGTTAAGCTTGATATGCTTAACATGTCTTCTAATGAACAAGCTGCTAGAATTGACTCATATCAGAATGATATTGAAAAGTTGCTCGATGTAAAAAGGGAGTTAGTAAGAGTGACTAAATTGCAAAATACGAATCTTGATATTCAATATAGAAATGAAGATAAGCTTAAGAAAAAGTTGTTTGCTGAGCTTGATAATCTACGATTGAAAAAATATGAAACTCACAAGGTTGCTAAGAGGTTGATTGCTACAGAAAAAGAATTGGCTGAAGCTCAACAAAATATTTCCATTTGAAGATTCAAGTAATTGATGCAAATCGTCCTTTAAACAATGTCACCAATTCGTAATCTTTCACAAGCTTCTTAGTAAAAGATGAAAATTTTGAGAAGATGTTTGATAAGACAGTTTCACCACCGGGTAGTCTCAAAGAAGGTGTTAATAAGGTGGAAGAAAAGGCAGATGACAGTGTTTAGTCTAAGTTTGTTGCTATTAAATCTGATAAGGACAATTTTGTGAAGAAATAGAAAGATAATAAGAAAGTGAAGTAGAAGAATGAGAGGAGTTCTGAGAATACTAAAGCTTCACAGTTTGTGTCTGATTCTTAGTTCACTGAAAAAGAGAAATTAGCTAGTTTAACTGAGAAGATTTCTTCTCATACTGACATTGATGAGACTATCTTCTATAAAAAAAAGAATGTTAAAGAAGTTAAAGCTGAGTTTTCTCGTCTTGCAAAGAACGGGCATAAATCATCAGGTTCAGAAGAGAAGGTTTCTGGAAAACATGTTGGTTTGGGTTTTAAGAAGAAATTTACTGATATTGGTACTTCTCAAGATCAAAAGCAACAAAAGTTGAAGAAAGTTAATATAACGCAAGTTCAAATAGATGTCTTTAAAGCTGAAAAAGTTCAACTTGAGAGATTTTACAAACTCAAGGTTCGAATCGATATTTCTGACAAAGAATTCCCGCTTCATTGCGTGGATGCTCAGAAAATATCAGAAGTTTTTGTGAAGAGTGCTGATCCGAAGAACAAGAAGAAGCAATCTGATAAATTTTCTTCTGGAGGATCTAATTCTTCTCCAAAAAGCCTGACATCAAAATGGGTTCATGATCATCGGTTTCAGGTATATGATTCTTTTTATGATCATCTTGAAGATAATATATATTGTGAAGCTTTGCAGGTTCCAAAGAGACGGAATATAAACATTCGCTTGTATTATAATTGCCGAAAAAAAGTGCATATGGCACAAGATTGTCCGGTTGCTGCTTCTTCTACTCAAATAAAAGGAAAGGTTCCTTTTGTTGGTAAATCTATCAAATACAAATTTATTGATGAATATGACAGAGTATTTGATGAATTTCAACCGATAATTTTTAAACGTCAAGGAAGGTTTCTACCTAAATGTCAAAAAGATTCATTTGTCGGTTGTTTGCCACACTCAACTGTGACTGGTTCATCAAATACTGATTTACTAACACATCAAATCTGGAAACCTATAGTGGTTTCGAAGGGTAATAAAGACACTCGTCGACCAGAAGCGATCCGATTCGGGTCATTTATAAACTAATTTGTTTGACCAATGTGCTGGTACTTCTAGAAGACCTATCGGTGATTGAAAAGTTGCTAACGGAGCAGTATTCTGCTGATTTAATTTAAATTACAAGAGATATCAAATTTCAAAACTGAAATTTTTCTGAAAAGCTAAAACTGGAAGGTATCTATGTCGAAAGGTCAAATTTCTTTCTTTAATGCATTTTGTTGTAGTTTTGGGGGAGAAAATTGAAAATACCAAAAATAGTGTCTTTGTGTTTTTTGTTTAAAATGAAAAATCCAAAAATAGAGTTTTCCTTTTAAGGGGGAGAAAAACAGAAAAATACAAAAAACATTGAAAAACAGATAAAATACAAAAACATTGAAAAAAATAAGAAATTGATACGACATAATTGGGAAATGATGGTACATTGGCTTACTTGTCTGACTCATGGATAAACTAGATAAAAAACCAAAAGATGATTGTTCGATGTGCTTGGTAGGCTCGGCATTAAATCAGAAAGTATTCAGATGTGATATACACTAAGTACTAATGCTTGATCAAGTGGACAACGTCTTGATGCATATTTCAAGATATTGAATACATATAAGTGAAAAAGAAAAATGAGAAGTCACTGTGCATACATGTGTTCATTTTACAAAGATTTAAACTTGTTTGATTTTCTCTATTTTGTCAAACGATCGGACTTCCTCTGCGTATCGAAAGATCGACCTGATTGTTGTTAGTTTGACGTATCGAAAGATCGACCTTAAGGTAGACGATTTAACGTTCTTATTTCGTTTTGCATTGAACACAGTTGACTATATCATGAATTCAATCACTATGTGTTAAATCAAAAGTGAAGTCACAAAGTGTGATATAAAGGCATATCTGGGTATGTTTGATAGTGTGGGGTACACTGGTCAATGCAAATCTAATCAATACCTTAACATATCCAGATGTTATGAGTATGATTGTGCCTGAGTTTAAGATGGACAAATTTACCTTAATAAACATTTTACAACTTCAACTCAATAAACATGAATATAATATTAATAAACAACCGTCCTCCTCTCTATCTCTCTCATCAAAATATGCAACACAACCCTGCGAACCATCACCACCGTCTGCTTCACCAACCATCACAACCCTTCATTCTTCTTCCACGCCCTCCTCTGATGCCTAACCAACCGTCTTTCTTCTCCATCCACCCACAACTCTGTTTGTCAACCGTTCTAATATCTCTTTCACGCTCCTTCCAGCCCCAGGACCAGGCCCCTCTTCTTTTATACACACAGTACCGATTATAAATGTTTTCCTCTCTTTCTAGGGTTCAATAGAAGCAACCAAGATTTCACTAAATTCATATATTTTTGCAGTTGAAATCTTCGATTTGTGATGAGAGATAGAAGGAGCGTTACATTCTGCGAATACCGCTTCTAATCGAAGAGTAAACCTAATCTTCTGGCGGAACCCTCTATAATCATGTCGAAATCTCTTTCTGTCTCTTCGTTTTTTGTAATTTATTTCAGTTGGAGATAGATTGCTTTAGATAACAAGGTGGAATTACAACAGGTTCTAAATATGTTCCTCTCTCAACACACTACGCTGCAATTCCAATTGAATTCTACTTTTCCTTCCTTCCACATGTAAGCAACTTTGAAATCCCATATCTAATTGCGAAATTACACTGACAGATGAAAACTTGAAGATTTTTATGTGTTTATTGGCCAATAAAAAGTGTCATAGATCTCCTCTGAAGTAATTCATGTTTTGTTTTCATCCTCTGAAATTTCGGTTAAGGTAATTTTTCAATTATGTGCTACTTTATATTATTTGCATATGATAACCAGATCCTAGATCTTATATTGAGTCCGTTAAATAGTGCTTCAGGATATAATGTGTAATTTGTTTACTAGACACGTAGCAACGTGCGGGCTTAAGATCTGTATTATAATGTGTTTTTGTATGCGAACATGGTTCTGCTTTGTTTTGGTATAATACTTTTATCAGAGTATGCTTTGATGTGATAATTTGGCATTTGATTTTCTTGCAATTTATATATTTTTGGCTGTGGGAAGAATTGGCCGGTTCAGGTACTGATTTGATCGTTCAAAGAGTTGAATATGTACAAGAAAATGATAACAAAGGGCTAATGGTGAACATTGTGTCCTTTGTGTTTGTTGTTTGTGGCTTTACTATGAATTTGCACATCTATTAAAGTGAACATTGTTGTCTATGGCTTTACTTATCAGTGAGGTTTTGCACTAACCCTATTCGCATGATTTCCATATGTCCTTAATTTTATTAACCTAAACTTGAATGCTTTAACTCATGGGTAACTCAGCTAATCAACATTTTTTTGAACTTTCTATTGTTGTTATTAGTTTTATTATATTTTTTTATTATATTTATGTAAGGTTAATATTTTTTGGTTTATGTATGATAGAATTTTTGGTTATGTTTTTTTGATCTTTTGGTTTGAAACAATAGAATTTCAAGGTGCAAACAGCAAGGCACAAAGGAAGCTATTCTTGGAGGAAGGTAAGCATATAGCTACAAAATTATATAAGTGTAAATACAACCCCATTACACCTGATTGTTTACAGCATATTCTAATCACCAAAACACAAAATAAAACACAGCTTTGCAAGATTGGCCATAACATTGTCATTTGAATCCCCGATAGAGATATAGTCAGTTAATTATATTTGTAGATTGATCTTTTTTTTTTGTAATAATTCCAGTATTACCGATTGCATGCCATTAATTTACTTTCCTGTTATTATATATTCCACTATTTTAATGCCTTCTCTTGATTCCCATTCACGAGATATTATTACTTTCAATCTTTTCAATAAGATGAACTCCAAAAATATTGTATCTCAACAAGATAAGGGATGAGTCAATAGCAATCAAGCAAGTTAGTGATGTCATAAGCGAAACCTCAAGGATGGATAGATGGCGGGATACGAGGCACGTGCATTGAGTTGATACAGAGATGTTAATTTGAAATTCGAACTGTATATCTCTCACAGCACATCTGTTATGTATTCTAAATTGTAAAATTTTGCTTTTTATTGAATTAATTTCAAAGTGTTTAGGTTCACTTTATTAAACAATGAAAGCTTTATTAAGCTGAATGACAGAGAGGTCAAAGAAGAGAGTCAAAGGTCAAACATGTCTTTTTCTATCTCAATCTATCTACCCGCTCAAATGTTTAATTAGGATCAATGTTTTCAGAACCGGACCGGACACTGAACCGGTAGTCTTACTGTTGGAACTTTTAATAAGTATGACTGACGCCATCAAATCTATTCTCGAATAATTCGGTTGAAGAATCCATTGTGATTTGATTCAGAGACGCGGGTTATGTTGCTCGAGGCTTGCAGGTTTGGACCGAAGACGTTTTCTTGAAAAGTCAACTGTTCGGGTCAACGGTCAACGTAAAAGTCAACGGAAGATCGGTTCGAGCGAGTCAAGCTTCATATTGATTAAATCATCTTTGATTTAATTAATAATAATTATGTCATTTGTTTATTTGTATTTGCTCATTTGTATGTGTGTTAGCTAGTTAGTGGGCTAGTGAGCACATGGGCTCTCTATAAATAGGAAGGGATAGCTCCATTAGATAGAAGATGAATAATGATGAATAATGAGTGATGTGAGCTATCATTTCTAGAGAGAGAGTCACACATTGGGTTTGAGCTCAACCCAATGTGACCATGGATTTCCAATGACGAGTTTGTAATCATTCGGTTCGTTGTAATCTTTCAACAATAATCAATGAATCGTCTGATTTTATCATTTCTTGTCATTTATTATCTTTGATTCTCTCCATCCCCGTCTCCTCCCAATCTCACCTTCGTTCTTGCTCAAGATCGGGATTCTCGATGTGAAATCGGTCCTGACAAATGGTATCAGAGCGGGTACCGATCAGATTCATCTCACCGTGAATCTGGTCACTCGAATCTGTGATTTTGAGCTTGAATGAGGTGCTGATTGGAAAACCCACTTTGGAGACTTTTTCTATTTTTTCTTATTTTTTGGAGCTGATTGATGATTTCTGGATGAATCTGATGATATATTCTTGTTATTGGGTTCATTTGGGAGTGATTTCATGCTCCATATGTTCAAATCAGTGAAGAAATCCGAGATCTGTGGATGAAAAACGAAACTGTTGGAGTTTTCCCGTTTTTGGAGTTTTGAAGATTTTTTGAGCTTTGATTCTGAGTTTTTGGAGTAATAATCAGTGTTTTTGGATGAAATAAAGTATGAATCTTGAAGGAAAACGCATTCCGGATCCATTGGGAGCATCGGTTTTGTCTGAAACGCAACGGTTTGGGCAGATCTGGAGAAACACACAGTAGTGTGTGTTCTTGGTGTTCTTCATTTTTATGAAGATTGCCTTGGCGATCTCACAGCTGTTGAAGGTGTTCTTGGCGACCTGAGATGCTCTTGAAGATGTACTTGGCGATCTCAGATGCTCTTGAATATGTCCTTGGCGATCTCGAGTCAGACCTTGGCGATTTCGATTTTATTCATGGCGATCTGGGTTTGGCGATCTCGAATAAAGCTTGGTGATCTTGAATAAGGTTTGGCGACTTCGTTTTTGTCTTTGGCGACGTCGAATAAGTGTTGGCGACTTCGATTTTTTGGTGATCTCGTCTGAGCTCATTAACTGGGTTTTTGTTCAAATAAATTTTAGTGGATTTTGATCGTTAAGATGTGTAGTGCATCGAATTTGGAGTTCAACGAGCTAAGATTTGTCAATTTTCGTCAAGTATTCACCAAGTTATGATCAAAATACGCTTTTCCGGTGACTATCTCGGTTTTCCGGCGAAGACTAGGGTTACGGGAGTGTTCGGACGTGATAGGAGGGAGATGATGACGTGGCTGTAATTCATTGGCTGCTGTGAACTTCTCTCTCTCCTTGAGCAAGTCAATCCAACATTCCCTTTTCCGTTGTCGTACTCCTATTGGATAGAAGAAACTTCGGTGGGACCACTGCTGGGAAAAGAGTCGTTAATCACCTTTGGCCTGTCGATTTTTGATTGGTGGCTGTAAGGCAAGTGGGACCACAAAGCTCAATGAATCGTTGCCCTAAAACTGTTGTCGGATTGTGGTTGGTTGAATTAAACGTGTGGGGCCCAGCAGACGTAAAGAGAATTTGGGATGCTGTTTATATCGCTGCCTGATTGGTTAGAAATTCAACATATCTTTGTTTCGCTGGTGCACTCCTATTGGACAGCGCTTACCTCACATGGATTAGTTTTTTTTCAACCGTTGGATGCCTCAAATCTGACCGTAGGATGCCTTTGGAAACCAAAATCCGATTGGTCTACTTCAAAGCACAAGGATTGTGCTTGTTTATGGAGATTTAATTAAACCAATGGATATCTTAGCAATTTTTCGTTAAATGCGGGGTTTTCTTATTAGTTTTTCAACGAGAATAACGAGATAACGCCGAACGGAATTGCGAAAATTTTATTGGTCTTGGATTTATTCCGCTTATTTTGACCGAGTTTCTAGTTTTTGTTGATGTCAAGACCACGTTTGCTAACGACCACTGACGGATTAGTTTCGCTTCTCGGTTAAGTTTGTGACTGTTTCGTTATGTCTCACTTCAAGTTGTTTAGTTGATGCAGCGCTGATGTCATCTAACCGAATTAACTGGAATCTCAGTTAAATATTGGAATATTCCGTTAAATCTCTAACGGAAGGCCGTTACTTGAATAAAATTTACGGTCTTGTCAGATTCATTCCAAATTGCACCGTTTTACTCAGAATTCTTCACGGAATATTTTTCCGAGCTCGATTTTCTTCGCCCAAAATTACGAAGACTCCGATTATGAATAAATTTTGCGTTTATGCTCGGGATCTCAGTTTTTCACCGATTTGACATTATTTTTGCATCCAACCCAGTCACGCGTAACAAGTTCAGTATTTATGGATCATTCACAACTGTTAGCACCCGGCTTCCGGTTTTTCGCAAGATTGTCCGATTTCAGGATTTCAGTACCGTTTTCTCTATGGAACTGAGCGGAACGGTTCCACTCTCTGCATCTGATTTTCCGCTTCCGCATCGGATGTTTTCAGAGGGATCTAGAGAAAAGGGGGAACTTCTATGGATTTGGATTATCGGGTCGATTATCTGAAGTTGGAGCATTTTCAGTGATTGATTGGTTTATCTGATTCGATTTGTTGCGATTTTCTCTCCGATGTTCAGCTTTCTTAGTATTGTACCCGACCGTGTGAACCGAGTGAACTGCAGCACTTGGATCTCAACTGGAGCAACAAGAACAGAAGAAGCTTATTCAAAGGGGGAACCTTTACAACAGAAAGATTCCGGTTTATCAGTTATTCTTCGAAGATGCACGACAGAGCGGTTCTTCACCAGTATGACAGATTTGAAAGCGTCAGTCAAGGGGGAATTGTTGGAACTTTTAATAAGTATGACTGACGCCATCAAATCTATTCTCGAATAATTCGGTTGAAGAATCCATTGTGATTTGATTCAGAGACGCGGCTTATGTTGCTCGAGGCTTGCAGGTTTGGACCGAAGACGTTTTCTTGAAAAGTCAACTGTTCGGGTCAACGGTCAACGTAAAAGTCAACGGAAGATCGGTTCGAGCGAGTCAAGCTTCATATTGATTAAATCATCTTTGATTTAATTAATAATAATTATGTCATTTGTTTATTTGTATTTGCTCATTTGTATGTGTGTTAGCTAGTTAGTGGGCTAGTGAGCACATGGGCTCTCTATAAATAGGAAGGGATAGCTCCATTAGATAGAAGATGAATAATGATGAATAATGAGTGATGTGAGCTATCATTTCTAGAGAGAGAGTCACACATTGGGTTTGAGCTCAACCCAATGTGACCATGGATTTCCAATGACGAGTTTGTAATCATTCGGTTCGTTGTAATCTTTCAACAATAATCAATGAATCGTCTGATTTTATCATTACTTGTCATTTATTATCTTTGATTCTCTCCATCCCCGTCTCCTCCCAATCTCACCTTCGTTCTTGCTCAAGATCGGGATTCTCGATGTGAAATCGGTCCTGACACTTACCGGTTCACCGGTCGGATCAATCGGACCGGATTTAAGAACCGGATAATATTTTAAATAATTTATTTATATTTTAATATAGACCATTAACGTTGAGGAGTCAAAGTAAACATACTTGAATAAATGGGGGTAAATATGTAAATATCAAAACCCTAGATCACCTACACACGTTCAAGAAAGTAGCGCCTCTATTTGGTTCATATTGCAGCAGATTTGCAGTTTTGCAACAATCACAAGTCTCTCTCTCTCTCTCTCCGAATTTCTTCCTCTCTCACTCTAAATTATTAGTTTTCATTCTCTGTAAGATATAGGGAGTGACCGAATGGTCAACAAGAGCTCACCATAAAAGGTGGAGGTCGCTCAGACAACTATCGTCGTTCAAAAAACGTCATCGCAGCAGCCGACAACATATTTTCTTCTTCATTTTGAACTTTTAGCTCACTCCGCCTAATTTTTGCTTGAATTTCCGGTTGGGCCGCGGTTTCCGGTCATCCGGTTCAGCCGCCAACCCGCAAAAACCGGCCGGTTTTCCGATGAGCGGTCTTAGTGTGCATAACCGGACCGCCGGTGGCACCGATTCCTGGTCCGGCCGGTCCGGTCCGGTCGTGAAAACATTGATTAGGATAGTTTAATATAATTTCTCCTTTATGAGTAGTTAAAAACCATATTTATTTAATTTAAAGTGAGTTCGTAATAATTATATATTTTTATTCATGGTATTTAATATTCATGGTAATAGAATGCAACAGAAAAACGTCTTTACAAAAATACATTATGTTGATACCAAAACATAATAACAGAAAATTAGATGCCCCACTCATATAGCTATACACTATTGGGTGTATTATGATTTGCTTATTATCGAATTGTAGAGAAGAAAGCCAGAATCATACGGCCGTGTAGTTGGAGAGACTACTCGATTCCTTGACGGTTCCTTGAAAGAGTTGGATCGAACATTTTAATATAAAAATAAAATATATAAAATTATGTATAGAATTTATCTATATATAATGAGTTATTTATATAGAGTTTCAAGTTCATTTATTCTATGTTCGTATACACATCGGACAACAACATGTCATACATTTATCTTACTTATAATGTAATTTGTTTGCAAGAGCCACTAATCACATAATCATCACATTTGAATGAATTCTATAACTTATATAAAACTATCTATTTGTTTGCAACGGACAACATGATGTACCACCTCTATCTTACTTTTCTAACAACTAATTTAATGTATCACTAAATAGTCAACTCGGGTTATTCATAAGCCAATACACGCGGCAACGCGCGGGCTTGAAATCTAGTTATACTAGTAATCGACTTGACTTGTGTGCTGAAGTAATTGAAATTGAAGTGTAGTTCAGCATGTTATGTTCAGTATGATCCCAAGTTGTTATCTTTCTCACAAAAGACAAAAATAGTGTCTGATTCTGTATTGCATTTATGTTTCATATTTGAAAAGTCCAAAAAGATTTTAGGTGTGTTTTAGCATAAACTTAGAAAAATCAAAAAGATTTTCAGTGTGTTTTGATGTAAAGTTTTAAAAAGCCAAAAAGATTTTCTTTCTTATTTGTTTTCGACCGATCGACATGTGATACGAAATCAAATTTCAAAAATACCTCTTGGATTCTCGAAGAGAAGTTTTGCGCCAAGATTATATTAATTTTTCATAAAAGAAAAAGGAAACCGCGTTTCTGTCTTCTGAAATTGCAGGTTATATGCTTTCAAGACTCATGCATGGTGAAAGGGAGAGTTTGAAGTATCTTTCGCAAATGGATCTTGAAGTTCAAAGATTATTCAAGAGTAATCCTGTTGATACCTGAGTTGTGCGTTGTGTGAAGTGTCAAGTAAAGGACAAGTTCAAGCCAAATGTCAACTGGCCGAACCTTGTCCGAACCAGGAGTTCAGGCTGGCCGAACTTGGGGTTCGGACATAGCTCGGCCAGTCGGGTATAAATAGTAGTTTGGACTTTGTAATCAGCAGGACTGAGCAAGTGAGATTCTCTTAAGTGTGTGTTTCTGAGAATGTTTCTCTGTGTATGTTTCTAAGTGTTTTACTAATTGTAATTGTTCGTTTGTGATAAATATAACAATCAGTTAATTACGTTTCGATGTCCGGATAGCTATATTGAGTAGACGTTCCGATGCTCACGCATTTTCAAGTGGTATCAGAGCTTTCTGGTTCACTCTACTGATCTGTGGTTGCTATTTTTGGATTTTTGAACGTTTTTGGTGTTTTCTCGAGCTTCTTTACATTTTTCATTCATTCCTTTCGAGTGTTTTGTGTCGAATCTGCTCTTAAATCATACCTTATCATTTTTCCTGTCCGACTGCTGCAAATCTCATCAAATTCTGTCAAAAATTGAACGTTTTGAAAAAATTATGTCGAGGTTCGGACTGATCAGGTTAGGTTCGGAGTAACTGCTCCGAAATACAAGTTCGGAGCTCCAAACTTCAAGTTCGGAGCAAGTTCGGTCACTGTTCGGAGTGGTTCAGAGAGTTTTGAGAGTTCGGACAAGTTTGGATAGAGTTCGGAGTTTATCTGGAGTTCGGAGTATTATTTGAGGTTCGGACGAGTTCAGAGAGGATTCGGACATAGTATCTAAGTTCGGATAGAGTTCGACCATCAGAATTTCATTATTTTTCAACTATGTCGGAATATCAAGCATTTGATGCGATGCAAAGTGCCATGCAAACCATGTTAAACTTTGACAACGAAATTGGAACAAGTCAGAAAGTTCCCAAGTTGTTGAAATTGGAAGATTATCAGAATTGGAAGCAACGATTTTCAGCATATATTAGTACGAATGATATCGATTTGTGGATTCCGATCAAGAAGCTTTATCAACACCCGACTGATGCAGGAGATTTCAAGGAAGTTCATACCTTTGATATTGCTGAAAGAAAATCATACGAGCTTGAACAAAAAGCTTTCGGTTATATAACAATGGCATTACCCACTGAGTTTG
>JBCNJP010009988.1:0-25097 GCA_039602395.1 Deinandra increscens subsp. villosa | reverse complement strand
CAACCATTGATTATAGTCGGTGTACAAGAAGAACGATTTGAGACATCGTTTCCAATCCTCAAAATTGTCGCCATTGATCAGCCTTGGAGGTCGGTTTGGAGCAATACTCTCAGTGTCAGCAGCATTTGCACCTGACGCCATCTTGAATCAGCCTGAAATAAGAAAGACAAAGAACAAACCAAGAACAAGACAAATTGATTAGTTTCGCTGGGAGATATAGTTTCGCCAGCAATTTCGCTCGGAAATCCTGAACAGGTGAACAATTTCGCTGGATTTTATAATTTCGCCAGCAATTTCGCTTGACAATACTGAACCAGATCAGCAATTTCGCCAACTAGTTTCGCTGTATGCACGGGCAGTACTTTCGCTCGGAAATACCCGATGACACACAGTTTCGCTAGCTAGTTTCGCTGGAAACTGGTTTGAACTTTCGTTCAAGAAAAAGACAATAGTTTCGCTTCTCGATTTTCGGCGAAAGAATAGTTTCGCTCGGTGATGATAGTTTCGCTCGGTAATAATCCGGCGAAACTGCCAAATGACTTGATAGTTTCGCTGTTTGAAGGCACAGTTTCGCTGAATAAACAACAGTTTCGCCCAGAACAGAAAACCCTCTTTTTGAAAAATAAATGATCAGAAATCAACCCAAATCACTATGGATTAATGATCGGTTGATTGCCTAGTGTTTAAGACATCAAAACACACAATATTCAATCAATTTCCAGTCCAAAACAAGCAGATTTCAGAATCAAATAGACTTTTCAAAATTTTACCCAAAAACACTCAAAAACACCAAAATCAAGAGCACAAAGGCTCTGATACCATATTGTTGGTCCTCACTGATCTTTATCAGTGCAAATAATGATGTTTTTGAGAAGAAAACCAAATAAACAACAAGATATGTGATTTCCAATGACTAAAATGGTTTTCTAGCCATGAACAATCTCAATATGAACCAAAGGATGGATAAGGAATGATAAACAAGCTACAATATACTGAAATAAGCTCCTAGCCGTCACCAAAACTCACCAAAAGAAGATTTCTTGTATTAGGGTTCACAATGATTGAGAAGGTTACAAATGGCTGCACAAGGCTGCGTATATATACTGTCCAGTGAACAGTTTCGCTGGCAGTTTCGCTGGCCAAGCGAAACTGTCACTGAGACAGTCTAATCTAGGTACCGAGCGAAACTACAGTTTCGCTCGGTAGTTTCGCTAGCCTACCAAAACATAACATTTACAAGAAACTAATCTATTACAATCAAACTAAACAAAATAATGAATTCCTCCCTACATTGATCTTCACTTTCACCTTGTTTTGGAGCTTTTTGAGAGATTTGAATCATTCGGTACGTTAGTTTAATGCAATCTTTCAGTATGTGTATGTTTGTTTCACTAGCCATGTCCGGCTAATCCACCACTAACCGCTTTTGGTGATTGGTTGGTGGATTCGTTCTATGATTAACCTATTTCTTAACTAGTTATTCCGGAATACTTGCTACCGTTGAATACCTACATGCGGAATTGTTAAAATTAACTAGTAATCTAGGGTTTTAGTGGTCCACTGTTTATTGATCTAGCACTCTCTTGCGGCAGGACTAATCAGCCCATTAGGAAACTAGGTTATTAGGTCAAGGAAGCAATTGGGGGGCATGTCTATGTGTCACGGTTAAGGAATTAGGTTTTTCTAGATCGGTAGCCAACCAGGATCCAGAAGTGGTTAGACTCGTCTCATTTGAATTCAATTAAGTTTTTAGGATAAAGTTAGTTAAATCACTCAATCAACCAAAACAGCCAAGTGGCAACCTTAGTTAATTTTAGGTAATCAGTAAATTTAGTTAACTTAGTTAATCGACTAGTCAATTTCCACATATTCCCTTGGTTCGATAACCCTAACTTACCACTACTACAAATCAATCTAGTTGGGGATTTGAAACGGCCTGACAAACCATTATCATTGAGTCAATATCTAACCCCTTTATCTTGCCGATGGTTTTCTAACCCGTGCACCTCTTCTTGCTTCCTTTTAACCTACTTCTCCAGTCCCATTTTCTTGATCCATTTAACCCCCTGCTTCAGCCCCATATTGTAATAGTATTATTTTTATAATCCTAACTAATCACTAATAATTTATAGAAAATGAAAAGTTGGACAAACAGAAGTATCATTGTTGCCTCCAAATGCAACCACCATGTTATATTGATAAGTGATCCTCTTTACCTTTTCTTTCCTTTCCATGAAGCGGGTCAAGTGGGTAGCCCTAAGCCTATTATAACAGATTTGAGGGCAAACAATAAATCTTAACAACAATTTGTAACAATGTAAGTTTAAAAGACATACCAGTTACGGACCACTTTCTTCCTGTCCAATTTACTGCCAAAATGGTTGAAGGTTTCCTCCCTAAAAAAGTATACGGGACTGAAGATACATAGAGTTAAAAATCAAGTTATAACCACCAAATTAAGTTATTAAAAGAGTTTTCTTAAACTCATACAAGAATGTTAGCATGTAGTGATTTAAGCTCACCGCGTTCAAAATTTCATCCCAGATAGCAACCATCATTACCATATTTTAATAGCATGTACTCGTCACATAATGAGCATAAGTTGGCAACTACTATAATATGTATTATTTTCATAAAAACGTAAATTTGGAGCTAAAAGAGAGAACTTACAGCCATTGTTAGGGCGATCATGTTTCTTTATTCTCGGCCTTTAACCGGAACCCGAATCTGTCCACAACCACCCAAAATCATCTGAAATTGCAACAATAGCTTTTAAGGTTAGATAAATGACTACTGATTGTGTCAAACTCTATAAGAAACCACTCATAATAATGATGGAAATCAAGAATAGTTAGGATAGTTCATATACTACATTCAAAGAAATAGGTTAATAATGTCGCTCGTGAGTGAAAAACGGAATAACTTGGAACAATATGCATACTTTTTGTTAAAACCTGCAGAAAAAAACAGGTTGCAGCTTTTATTTGATGTTTATTTTATTAAAACAGCACGTAAAAAGAAAAAAAGTTGGTACCAAGAGACCATTCTACCAGCTTAAAAGGTTTCAAACATTTCTTTAAAATGAATTTGAGATAACATTTGTTTTTTGTGCAAAAGGTGGTTCAAAATTCTATGAAAGAGCCGATAGTAAGTGGTCCCATAAAACTGAAAAAAAAAATGGAACTATAGAATCTATTTTGTATCTTTGTAGTCATAAAATATGGATCAATATAAAGATCAACCATTGAACTATACCATGAAATTTTAAAACAAAACAGCTTTCAAATAAACAATGAATCTCTCTAAAACTAAACAAACAAAGACATCAAGCACACAAAAAGAGCTAAGTATTACCTATAAGCAACCAGGATGAACGCCATTTCAGCAACAACAAACACAAATAACAATCTGCAATAACATCACAAGTCAGCTCCATATAATTAATGTTAGCCAAGAAAACTAATATAAAACATAGCACATAATGTGTGAAATTGGAAGTAACAAAAAGTGATAAACAAAAAACAGGAAAAGAATAATTAAAACACCATACAAGCATTTCATCGAACAACAGCCCATACCTTCTTTCTTTCTTCGCTTTGCTAACGTTCTCTTCTTCTCCTCCAACTCCCATCTTAATTATGTTTAAAAATCAAAACATACATACTGGTAAAAAAATCAAACCTTATATAGATGAGGTTATTGCCGATTGAATCTTCTCCGGATAACCACCATATTCCGACATCCATCCTTGTCAACTGAATCTTCGCCAGACAGCTGCTTGTGTTTTCTCATAAACTAACACACAAATAACATGAATCCTATTTGGACAGCTTGCTATTATCCATTGAGCATAGTCATGTTAAAGAACATGACTAATATAAGTCTCCAAATTATGCATATAAATATTGATCAATTTCAGTTTCTAAAGCTATTAGTTATCACATTAAGTCCAACCTTTCAGCCTATCAGCTTCACTTAGATCGGTGGCATGAGCAGCTAGTGCAATCAAAGTTGACTAAAATTGATAGGCACAAAAAGGACTTGTCAGAAAAGGACTTGTCAGGTTTAATTATGAAGGAAACTCATGGGAACAGGGAAATGAAGGTCAGCAACATAAATCTTCAAATTAAATGATTATAAAAGAATTTGAACACCCATGAGTTGGAAGACGAACACGGACCAGGGTTCCTCACATATATCCTTAGACACCTGTAGTATCCGGTTTCAGCAACTACCTACAAAATGGAAATCAAAATTGAAAGAATTGTAGAGAATATAGAAGGGCCTTCTATTACAGGGAAACAAGTACGACCTGAGATATGTTCACAACTTATAAACAAATGAGAGAGATAGAGAGTGATATGATAATCAGAGATATCGAAAAATAGATTGGAGAACTCTTATACACCTAAAAAACATATAAAAAACCCGATGTACTTACAAATCATGTGACCTGCTCCGATGGAGGTTGATTAAAAAAGAACGATTTGTTTAGCCGTTTAGATTTCTTTGGTTTTACATCTGTGTACCTGCTCCGATCTAGGCTGAGAAAAGAAACCTTAAGAGACCATGTTCACAGATGAGTATAGATAGAAAATATAAATGCAGCAGAAGTCAATCATATGTTTGAAAATGATATCAAATACCTCAACACAACTAATGTTTGAATAGATTTAGAGTCAGAAATTGGTTGAATCTAATCTGAATCGATCAGGATTTTGTTGAATCCTGAATATGCGAGTCCCAATCAAAGTTTGACTCCATTAATCCTTCACCTGTGTTTGCCGATTTACTGTATAGAAGCCTACGCATCATTGTCTTCATCTTAGAACCTATCTTCATCCTCGAGAACAAAGAAACTTGAACTTATCTAGGGTTTCTATGCAAAGAAACGATGAGGGCTACAGCTGAAGGGGGAGGACGGAAGCGTGGTCGGAACCCAGGGGAGGACAGGAGGCTAAAATGAGAAATTTAGGGTTTGAGAGATGAAAAGAGAAGGCCGAAATTAGGGTTGGTGAAGCAAACGGCTATCTGGATATTTGTGATAAAGAAATGTCGATGAAGGCGTGATTTGTGGTATTTAATTATGCCTGGTCCCGATAAGCCTACTCCCAATAAAGCATGTTTATTTGGATTTTGAAATTCAAATTAGATTCATATCAGATGCAACCGACCAAATTTTAGAATATAAGAAGTTATGCTTTAAAAACTTGTACATCCTGCATATATTCTTGTACGCGTCTTAAAATTAAGACATTACCACTTTCTCTCTCCAATATGCATTATATATAGTAATAGATTGTTACAAAATACAAATCACCCCAACAGGCAAAGGAGGTGGATAATAAGGTATGCCACCAAACCTTTTTGAATAACAAAACTAAATCGTGTGAAAACAACACGTTACATCATTACACATTATATTTTACACATTACAATGTAAAATGTTAGGCTGGAGCCGAGTCCGATCTCGTTTAGGGTTGAGCTCGACTTGTTTATAATAATAGAGATCAAGCTTGACTTGTTTAGAACTTTATTTCTAAAGCTCGAGTTCAACTTGTTTTGAACTTTGTTTTCAAAGCTCGAGTTCGCCTCGTTTAATATGTAATTATTATTTTTTATATTATTTTATAGTTGATTGTTCATATTTATAATAATATTTTTTATATACGGACAAAATACATATTATTTTATAATTTTTTTTAATTTTATATATAATATAACTATTATTAATCTAAATATATACAATGTATTAAATAAAAACTATATAAATATGAAGGCTTGTTAGGCTCGCAAGCCAACTCGAACTTGTTTATTAAACGAGTCATATTTCAGGCTTGAGTTCGGGCTTGATCTTGTGTAGGTTCGACTCGTTCGAGCTTTTACCGATTCGATCTCTAGCCGAGCACGAGCTGACTTGACTCGTTTACACCCCTAAAATTACATACATGATGTAAACAAGTTGACACAAGCATAGGATTCAAGCTTAAGTTTCATGTGAAGATTGAGATTCGTTTGTTGTTGGATCAACTTGCTTTAGTGAAGCCGCAAACTTGAATTTTGACGTAAGAGATATGAGTTTGATTTAAAAACTAACAAACACTATAAATACTTATGATATGAAAGAATAAAGATGAATATTGTCTGGGCTTGTTATATGTTTTAGAAATTGTATAAATTACTTGATAAAACTTCGCCTCATTTACAACAATAGTTGATGCTTCAATTCAAGTATGTTTCACAATCTTTCTACATCTTTCATATACTACTTAGAAATACTTAGGGTCCATTTGATTTATGGGATTTTAATGGAATTAGAAATTTGAATTCCCTTTGTGTTAGGTTGGAAGGAAACTGAGTAAAGAAAGTCTTATGTTAGATTTAGCTTTTTATTTTTTTCCCTTAATTTCTTTGATAAACTTGCATATGCATATATAGTCCCTAAAAATACTAAGGTGCATAATTAGTCGTTTTTATAAATTGCCTAAAATACTCTTTAAGTTAACGAAGAAAATGGATGGAATTAGTCATCTGGATTAAAATGACAAAAAATCGTAAACTATTGGATGAAAATGGTGTTTTTTAAGAATGTGGAGGAACGTGACAAAAAGTGTCAAACCACAGAGACGGATATGGCATTTAACTCATAGTTCAAAGAGAAATATGAGTTATCAAACCAAACATGATGTAGTTTAGGAACATAGTAGAGTAGATTTATCGTTTAAAGAAAATCAAATTCATATTGATATTGCTTGCATTCCCTAGTATAATACAATGTGACATCAATATTTAGTGATTTTTATAAAGTTATCAAGTCATTTTAGTTAGGTAGATTTATACTAATTACAAAAGGGAAATCGGATAAACATTTAAGTAGGTATAAAGTGCACTTGAGACTAATAAATAACATGTGACTATTAGAATATGTTATTAGGGTTTATTAGTATTAGCCCACGGGCCCAGTTAGGTCATACTTAACCCTAATCTCTAATACTCTAATACTCCCCCGCAGTCGTAGCGGAAGAAAATCAAACGCTAAAGACTGGAAACAATGAAAACATAAATATAATAATAAAAAAACTATAAAAAGTAGCTTCGATTTCGGTTCTCGGACTCCAAATCCCAATCTTCTACAAGCGGCTCTGAAAAATTGAATCCCTGAAAGTAATGTGAAGTTTCCTCTGCTTTAGCTCAATTCATGACTTCATCTGGTTTTAGTTCTTGGTTTCCTGAATAATAAACATGACTTGCTAGAGGTAAGTTTGACAATCGGCGACCGTAGTCATGTGGCGATGTGTCGAGACTAGCAATCGACACTCTCTTAGATCCGTAGATCAAAAGATAAGAATAGTAAGTTAATCTAAAAAAGAAAAAAGAAAGGTTGATGACCGTGGTCATATGATGAGATCCGTAGATCTAAAAAAGAAGAAAGAAAGCAATGCCGGTGATCGTGGTCAGACGGCAGTCTCTTGGATCAGTAGATCGAAAGATGAGATTCGTAAATTTAAAATAGAAAGATGGCAAAGGCCGATGACCGTAGTCAAGTGGCATTCTTGAAAAAGAGAAAAGAATAGAAAGAAGAAAAAAGAGAAAGAGAGATTCGATTGAATCGGTTGAGATTAAAACAACAAACCAATATCTCATGTTACTCGCCAACTCTCAATTGTTATCTACCAAAACGTATGTTAAAATTGTGATTTTTTAAAAATCGAAATTGTGGTTTTCTTACACCACGTGAAAATATAAACTAAAAGAAAATATAAAGAAAATTAAAACCAATTGTTCCAGGAGTTGCAATAACCAGACGGAAAATTCCAGACTTCACTTTACTTTCTTTTGGATGAGAACAAATAGAGATTTTTTTTTTGAGTGCACCGATCGGAGTGGTGAAGCTTTATTTGAGCCAAAAAAGAAATTAAAATAACAGCGGTGGTGGACAGGGCGGTGGCGGTGAAGGCACACCGCCCTGTCTTGGGTCTTTATTTTTCAGTGTGGTGAGAATTGAACCTAAGCTCTGATTACCATGTAAGATAACAGAATACTAGAATACTGAATTGGTGAATAACTGAATCAATATTATTGATAATTAGGTTACAATATATAGAGTTCACAAGAAACCCTAGAAACCTAACTGGGCCCGTGGGCTAATACTAATAAACCCTAATAACATATTCTAATAATTTATACAATTTCTGCTTCCCACTATGAGCGAAGATTCAATATGTTCAGGTAGCCATGTACAAAACGGTTAACCGTTGGTTAACCGGTTAGGAAATAATCGATCTACTAGTAGAAAATAACCGAAATTAATTGATGACCGGTTAATCGAATCGGGTTGTAATCGATTATTAGGCAAAAAAACTCTAACATGTCTGATCGATTTCAGTTAAAACCGAGTCGATTATTAAATCTCAACCGATTATAATCGGTCAATGCCAAGATATTAAAAAAAAAGTAGTTGGATAATAACTAATAAATTACAGAAGTTGTGGCCCTTTTTTTCGAACATTTATAGCTATTACATTGTTGAAGTCGACTGAGAGTCTGAGAGCAGATGAGAAGGAGATAAAGTCGACTTACGGAGTGAGTAAGAGCATAGCAGAATCGATTGGGGTCTTGGGGGTTAGGCTTTCTTTTGTTAATCGCTGAGTGAGCGCAAAGCAGAATCGTAAGTTATTGTCTTACGGAGATGAAGACGATTGGAGGTTAGGTTGACTCAAAATTGATCTGGGGTTTTTTTGGGCATGGAACAATTAGGATAAATATGCAATTGGGCCCAGAACAATTAGGATTTATTAAATTGGTTGCTCTTTTATTACTAACCGATTAATCAATTAATGATCGATTCTTATAATCGGTTTTAAATAATCGATCCCAAATCGATTTCCATGACAAAAATCTATGATCGATCTCTAACCTACGGTTATTCTCTAACCGTAATCGGTTAGAGAATAATCGGTTAATTATCGGTTTCGATTTCGATTAATAATCAGTGTCGGTTCGGTTAATCGATTATTTTGTACATGGCTATGTTCAGGGAGGGGGAGTAGTAGAATTTTGAAGTAGAATAAATTGGGTTTTAACCAATAGGAGTGTGTCACACAGGAGAGAGAAAAATAAAAAAAAATTTAAATAATTTTGAGTGGTGGTGGTGAGGATTATGAAGAATTGTAGGTTAATATATTTTAATGTTTTAAATTTATTTATTTATGTAATTCATATATTAAAACACTACAATTTTTTTATATAACACTACATTTATTAAAAAAAAAGACGTTACATTAATAAAAAACACATTAATTAAAAAAACAACACATTACATTAAAAAAATTACATTTATTTAAAAGTTAAACATTACTAAAAATCACAAACCCAACCATATTTCGCCGCGATCTTTCTTTTTTGTTCGAGTTTGATTTGCAAAAAGGCACCCGTGTAGTGGTTGTGTGGACTTGTAAAAATCTCCACGTCGCGGTTGTAATTTTCTTGTTCGATATTATCCACCATTTTATCCATTGCCAACTTAAACGACCTCTCTCGTTCAATTTTAGCCGCCTTTATCTCCTCTCGTTCGGCTCTTTTTTTTTTCCAAATCAGCCTCTTTTAAGAGATTGAAATTCCTCAACTCATCAACCAAACTTGTGCTTGACGAGGACTCGGCCGACTTCTTCCCCTTCCTAGTTGGGGGTGATGGATTGGAGTTTTCATTCAAGTCGGGCATGTCAAAACTAGGAGACTCGTTTGAAGTTGAGTATTAACCCGACTCGGTATTCTTCGTCCTTTTGGAGGACGACTCTCCAATTTGACCACAAACCCTCTCAACAGGCGCCCACTTCAAGTGGTCCTTCATTTCATTCCACGCTTCGGTGTTCGAGAAACCTTTCTTCTCGTAAAGCTTTTTGTATTGGGTTTGAGCTTTCTGCAACACATCGGCATCCGACGAACCGCTTGACCGAGCAAGACTCTACATTTTTTAAAATATATAAAGTGAAAAAATATAAAAAACTAAACGATAATTTAACAAATTTAATAAAAATAGGCAAAAAATATTTACCATTTGTTGGTAGAGACCGTTGAAATTGTTCACCTTCGTTAGCATCTTGTTCCACTTTGAGTTCACATGGTCGACGGTTCTATTTGTTCCACCTCTTTGCTTGTTGAAGTGTTCAAGAACACGAGCCCAAAAACAATTGGACTTTTGTTAGTTTCCAATAATCTTGTCTTCGGAAACGAAGAGCCAAGCTCTTGCCAAACATGCCTCTTCGGCACCGGTCCAGTTTGTACGTTGAGCTCGACCCGAAACATTTTGTGTTGTTGGTTGAGTCTCAGGGACGGTTTCATCATATTCATAATCATTGTTGGCAGCTTGGTTTTGGTAATGTTGGTGAACATTATCTTCACGGTAAGACGTATATTGATGTTCACGAAATTGTTGGTTAAATTGATTCGAGTCGGCTAAAACGAATCGACCGTAATCGACTTGAACCGGCATACCCGTAGAAGGTGGGTAGAAAGGGTAGTTGAAGGCGTTTGAAGATGGCGGTGGCATCGGCTCTCTTTGTTGTTGTGGGTTTAACACACGTGGTCGTAATTTTTTTTTAGGTTGACCCTTCGAAGAATTTGGATTTGATCGATCCATCGGGTATTTGAAGTGTAAGAATTGGGAGGTGGTGGTGTATGGAAAGAATGTGTGAAGGTGGTGTTTGGAGGTGGTGTGTGGAAGAGATGTGAGGGTTTGTGAGGGTTTTATACAAATAAATAAATAAATAAATAAATAATTTTTTTAATTAAATCCGATCGTTTCTCAACGGTCATAAATTTTCCCTCAAAACCACCGGCGAAAACTAGTTTGGAATCCAGGATTTTTGCCGGCGCCGCTTGACCGGCGGCGGTGTTGCCGCTGAAGCCGCCGGCGTCGCGGCAAACTTTTACGCCACTCCGTCCCCCCTTAAAAGCCTCTCGAAGTTCTAAAAGTGCTGATTGATAGAAAGTTGCATGAGAATTAATTCTTATTTCTATTCCTATTCCTCTCGTGGGTGGCTTGGCTTGTTATGTGTGCTTCTAAGAAAAAAGGTGGGATGGGGTTCGGTTCTCTCCATGTGATGAATCTCGGGCTTCTTATGAAATGGCTTTTCAAGTTCAAGGCCGAAAGGTGTAAACTTTGGGTTCGTGTGGTCAAGGCTATTCACTCTTCAAAAAATAATTGAAGTGTTTTTCCGTGCAAGCGTTCCATTGTCGGGCCTTGGAAGAATATCGTCAAGGCTTGCTCGGACTTAAAAACCATGGGGATGGATGTGGAAACAAAAATCCGTTGTTGGGTGGGAAGGGGGTCTTCGGCTTCTTTTTGGACGGACAATTGGTCCGGTTTAGGCCTTCTAAAGGATGTCTAGCCATTGTTGTTCTTTTTGGAGTTCGACAAAAGCTGCTCGGTTGAGGCCCGGTTACCTCTTCACAATTCTGTGAGCTTTCGTTGGGACTGGATTGGGGTGGTTCTGCCCAGCTTGGCAAACCACCAGTTGCTTATGTGTGAGGCCTCATTGGCCCATTTCTCTTCTTCAAACAACTGTGATTTTTAGGGTTGGGATGTGGGAGTTCGTAATGATTTCTCGGTTAAAACGGTCCGTATGGAAGCGGAATCCGTCCTCCTTGGTTCTAGCGATTTGGTGATTCTGTGGCTTCATTGGCTCCCTCTCAAAGTCAATGCCTTTGCTTGGCGGGCGGGTTTGGATAAAATTGCTTCCAAGGTCAATCTCTCTTTTAGGGGTCTAAATTTGTCAACGACTTGTGTGGGTTGCAATACCAATCCCGAGACTTCGGGTCACATTTTTATTAGATGCCCCCGTGTGTCTATTATTTGGGATATTATCTTCCAATGGTGCAAAGTCCCCCCGGTTGGGGTCTTAACGGTTCGTGATGTCCTATCCCTGCATAACTCGTGGGGTTTCTCTACAAAGAAAAGTCGTATCCTCCATTGTATTTTCCTCACCGCTCCTTGGATTATTTGGAAGTCTAGGAACGACAAGCTTTTTAACAACCGGTCGAAAAGACAGGATGAGATCATCGGAGATATAAAGTTCTGGTCCTTCACTTGGGTCGTACATCGGGAAAAAATCCCGTTAATCGATTGGTCGAATTGGTGTAATTTCAACTTTATTTTGTAATGTTTTTTCTAGCTTCTGGCTAGTTTCTTAATATATCATCAGCCGTTCAAAAAAAAGTTATTAATAATAGTAAATGATGACAAGTTGCAAATGGTCATCAGTATTAAGTGATTACAATAATAACCGGTTTAGCAACTCAGTGACCACTACAGGAGATTACCTTTTTTCTTAAATTGTAATTGCTCCATTTGTTTATCATGATATGACATTAACAGTGGTGAAGTTTGACCTAAAATTTTGTGGTGACGATAATCCAAGGGATGATTCTCAATTTATATATAAAAAAAATTTGAAAAAAAAATCATGAAAATTAGTAGTACTGGACGAAAAAACCAGAGGGCCGGTGCCCCCCCCCCCTTTCCCGAGTCTCTACAAAGCTACGCCAATGAACAACAACATCGTTGTGATGTTGGAATGATACTTGATTCTTAAAATACAATTGCTCTTTATCAGTAAAGTAAAAGTTAAGATTGGTATCGATATTTATTTTTTAATGACAACAATGAACATCTCATTCAAAAAAAGTGAGCAGAAAGCTAACAAAACAAAACAACAAACACTAAAAATGAATACAAAATGGAAAACCGCCCTCTAGATTTTAATAACATCATTTTTGATAAAATCTTATAGATTATGGACTATTGATATTAAATAATTATCGTTCTCCTTTTGGATTTCTAGCTCCATTAGAAACTCAAAAGGAAAATAATAATTATTTAATATCAATCCATTTTCTATAAGATTTTGAAATCAAAAAATATTTATGCAAAGGCGAACTCGAGTAATTATTAGTATGAATTATTATTCAATAATAATTTATAGTTTAAATTATTAAAATTATTAAAATTATAGTTTAAATTATTAATATTCAATTTTTATTTTTCAAACAACCTTTTTATTAACGGTAAATATTTATTTGCATCAAATACACCACTGTCTGAATTTAAACTTAAAACATTTAACTAAAAGAACAAAACCTCTACCAAGTGAGCTACTCTCATGTTTTTTCAAACGACCTACTTTTCCTTGTGAACTCAAACAACATTAACTTCCCTTAATGCCTTAATGGTGTGGTCTGTCACGTGGCCATCACATGGCCCTACAATGTCGGGTTATCTTATTTCCTAGTATTTTCAAATTCGAGAATTAAATAAGTAAGTATTTTACTCGAATATATAATTCACTCAAATAATGCTTTACCCATCTAGTTAATGCTTAATAATTGATACAAAGTCAAAATAATTTTCTCAACCGCCATTGGTACTGTGGCACATGATGATCAAAACGTTTGTAGGATTTTCTTTTTAACGGCTAAATTTTTATATAAATTCGTTTTTAATATTAACCTTTCGTCTCAAAGAGACTAACACATTAACTCCAATGTCTTTATTAATTAAACCCAAGCCCATCTATTTGTGAGACTCTTTCGATTTTATTCCCATATGCTCTTTAATTTATAACTATAAAATTGTAACTCAAAGTTATGGTAAAACAATTAGATGAAAGAGCTTATAGTATATTGGTATCCTAATAGTGTTTAGGATGTTTTATTCTTAAAAGTTAAGAGTTAAGTTCTATAGTAAATAAATAATATATAATTAGAAGTAAAATGATATGTGGGTTTATGTTAAAGGAAAAAAATAGCCTGCCTAATCAACTATAAATAGAATTTATATTACTACCTATTATTACAATAAGTATCTTATCAATAAAGTCAAAACGGCAACACATATTATTTTTTTTATATAAGATGTATACTTGTGTGGTGTGGGTTGTGTAGAGTTGTCATGTAGACAGTAACTAAACTAATATGTTGTTTTAGGAAGAGGGGTATGGTAGTGTGAGTTGTGTTATGTGGAGTTGGTTATTATTTATTCGTTTAAACAAAAAAAATAATAGAAGAAAAATAAGTGTCATGTTTTCATTGGAGGAAAAGGAACCACATATTATCCTATATTAACATAACACAACTTAGAGTACAAATTCTAAAACACAATGTACAACTTCAATGCATATTTTACAACCTTTTATGCGACATGTACAAGGCGTTTACACTTTTTGAAGAGGCTGGAAAGAATTCTTACAATGTTTCATTCTTTTTGAATTTTTTAATTGGTTGCTTTACACGTGTTCCCCACCCCCTTCTTTCCGTTATCTTTACTCTTTATTTCGTACACCAAACCAACCACCCCCTGTACCGCTTTGAATTTGTGGGTTGGGTGATGCTTACAAACTAGCTTTTCCACCATACCGGTACCCCATACCCACATACCTGCTCTGCTCTTGCTCCATGCTTTTATCCTTTTTGGTTTCTTTTCCAGAACAAGATCATCCGCCTTCTTCATTTTTGCTTCTTTTCTTTGTTGTTGTTTCTGAACAATTTTTTCTTTTTTGTCGGCAAGGTTTCGAGGGAAACTATGCATCAGTCGCGGATGACGGGTGATTCACGGTTAATCGCCGGTGGTGGTATTCCAAGCTGAGGTTTCCGTTTCTAATACAGTTTATTTGTCTTGGAAATATTAATCTTTAGGGTTTTTTTCTTGATATCATTGCTTTAAGTGGAACGATTCTCTGTATTCTTTACAGATCCAAGAACTCCAGTACCGATGTAAAGCAATTCTGCTGTGAAAGGAGGTTTCGGGGCGTTTCTTGGTGGTGGAAGAGGAAGGCGAGGCTTAATGAAATCACAAGAGACATATGGAAGAACATCTTAGGTTATATTCTATTGCAGTTGCTCCCCTCCATGATTATTTAAGTGTATTGTTTTTTCCTTCATTATTAGTAAATTTTTGGTTTGTTTCAGTCCCTCCTTCCTTACCCCTTTTGGTTTCTGACTTCAGGTAATGGTTTTATCCAATTCCTTATTTGAAAGTTTGTAAGAAATCTCGAAATCGGAACAAAGCATGACTAACGACTGTGATTTTGTTGTAATTTTGGGTGACTTTGTTGTAGTTATATGGCTAACATATGTACAAATATGCAAGGGTAGTTTTATTAACCAAGATTGTTTAATTGTGTTACATTTCACCATTTGATCCATAGTACACAACTTTTATTCATGCTCCTCCTTTTCTTTTGTTTGCTCAGTTGAGAGCAAGACATATTGCTTTTGGTAGTTAACTTTACCAAGTTGCATCCTTCGTATGACTATGGCGTAACAAAATACCATTTGAAATATGCGTTTCTCTGAACCTCTATTCTTAGATCATCATTTAAAACAATCCATATCATCATAATAATATGTATTTCATTCATTATAATAAGCCAAATTTTAGTCGAATAAAAGGGAAAAATAAATCAAGTTGTTGGTTTAAGGGATGGTTAAACATATATGTTTTTTATATGCTTATTGAAACCGCATTTTTGTTTTAATTGCAGTTAGCAGTTCAATGTTTGTTCCTTGCTGCAGGGATTTGCTCTTTAGGTATATCTTAGCTTCATGGTTTTTTATTAAATTTGTTAGTTATCATGTGTTTTGCTTTAGTCTTTTTGTGTTACTGATGTGGAATTAAATAGCTATTTCAAGGATTAAGAGTAAGTTTTTTATATGGTTATTGAAGCTGGATTTTTGTTTTAATTGCAGTTAGTACGTAGCTCATTTTATGTAGGCTTTATATTCCTTTAAATGTCTTCTTTAGTTTAGGGTTGTACTTATCTTCATTTGCATGTGAATTATGAAAGGATTGATAGGGGTTCCAGTTGTTTTGCTTAATCGACCGCCTTTATAAAATTCTCTTATTTACTTTTAACTTCTACAATATAGATTTCTATGTACTGTGTTTCCTTTATATTTTTGTCTAATGTATATATTTGTTGATCATTGTTTCCAGGTTTGCACCGATGGCCTCTTTGTTTGCGGTGATGATGTCCTGTTTATAAGTGTATGCCTTTTGCATTTGTTGTGTTCATTTGGGTAATTTGACTTCATTATTGATTGTGTGCTTAGTTAGATTGTGTTAGTTATTGAGGTAGGTTTAGTGCCTTAAATGGTCTAATTCAATTTATTTTAAGTATGGTAAAGGCCTTTTTTTATTGTCTAGGTAAGTTTTATTACAGTAAAAAATAGTTACACAATGGCATATGTTTGGATTCATTATGTTTTTGTTGTGTTATGGTGTTATTTTCCTTTTGTGTAAAGTATATCAGCTGCACA
This sequence comes from Deinandra increscens subsp. villosa, assembly GCA_039602395.1. Classification (NCBI taxonomy): domain Eukaryota; kingdom Viridiplantae; phylum Streptophyta; class Magnoliopsida; order Asterales; family Asteraceae; genus Deinandra; species Deinandra increscens. Next base: position 8,783 of record JBCNJP010009988.1, on the reverse strand, counting down.
AACACATTAACTATGTGTATTTGAATTATGTTAAAACTCCTTTTTATTATTTTAGTTTCTTTCTATTAATTATGGATCACTTATACAGTTCATAGCTATTAATTGTTGTCATTTAGTTGGTTAGATATAGTTCACTTAAAGTTTAATTCAATGTATTCTGGTTGATATTTGGTTGCAGGTTTCCATCCATCTCCATACTCTCCCATACTTCGTCCTTTGCTGGTGAGTGTGCATCTCTCTTCTTAATTAAGTTTATTAAACTTGCTTTTGTAACTGATGTAGTTTGATTTGTGTCATTTTGGCCTTTTAGAAACTGTTGTTTTTTACTATAATCATTGGTACTTTGATAAAAAGAAATATATATTCTTTTCCAATTTTGTTTATCAAGTGTGTTATAGTTGACATTTCAATGACTTTTAGTTTTGGATTTTTTGTGAGAATTTGTTATGAAATCACCGTTTAAAAGTTTTGACTTTTTTTTTTTTTTGTGAACATGTGTTGTGTATTTATATTACAAAGTGATCTTAATGAATTCTTTCTTTATAGTTGTTTTTGGTCTTGATTCTTAGTTTTTTTTTCCAGTCTTGAGATTGGATTAGTGGCAACCCTTACAATGGTTGGTTGATGGTTTGAATGGTGTTTCCTGAGGCGAGAACTGAGCCATATAGTTCTAGCGAAATCGAATGGGTTATACCTTCTAATGGGCTTGAAATTATATTTTAGGTTGTGATCTTACAGGTGGAGTTGCAGATTAAGACCATATCCAGATTCGAAAATGGGTTATACCTTTGAATTAAAGGTATTTTATACAGGTTTCTCAAAGGTTTATGTTTATGGGTTTGAGTCTGTTTGACTTTAAAAGGTCAGCTGCATTGTTTCATGTTGCTTTAGATATATAGATTTAAATGCTTTTGCCTATCATGGATTTGCATTACAAGATACAAATCGATTCAGTGGTAGTATCGTTTTTAACTTTTTTTGCACTCCGATGCCTACCTCAATGTGCAAAGCAATTTTTTTTACGAGCTACATCACAAAACAAATAGGGTTAGCTTCTTCATTGTCTTTGTTTATTTAGCTAAAAAACGGGACGGTTCCGCGGCGAAGCGCGGGTCGCCCCACTTGTTATAAACTATTATACAATGAATTACATTTTGTGTGGTTTTGAACATTTCTGTACTTGAAAAAATTTCTCTTACTATTGAATTACAACTAAAATGACATTTCTCTTGGTACCTAAGCTCGTTGATTGATTTTCCGCTTTCTATAAATTTATTTTAGTTAGTATAATATATCAATATCTTGTTGATCAATTCTTGATGAATATGATAGAAAAGTTACGAGATTGACGTATCTGATAAACCTGGTTAGCCTGTAAATCCAGAGAAGGAGGTCATAAGGAATCGGTTCTCGTTTAGGGTGTGCTCTAAGGATAGGTTTACGTGAAAGACGAGTTCACGTATTAGGTTAGAGAGAAACGAGAGAGAGAGATTGACATTAGTTATGTGATTAAGAGGTGTTAATAATCTCTTGTGTTCTATATATATATCAGATTCAAGTGGAAATATGGTTTAATAAATAAGGATAATTACGTCTATCAAATAATTTTATATTAAACACTCGGAGGTAATAAGATCAATAATCAATATAATTAGATAAATGATCATAGGGAACATAAAATATATATTTTATTTTTACATATCATGTTTGGCAGATATAGAAGAAAAAATATTATTGTGCATTTTTAATTTATTGGTTTGTATTTTCTATTCTGAAATTACACATGACATGTTAAAAAATATACTTAATCTATTTTCACACTTACTAAATAACTATTATAACATATACTAATATTGATCATATACTAGATCTATATTTGTATTTTGGTCATTGTGTCATTTACTTAGAATACGTTCTATGTGAAGAAAAAAAAAAATGAAGATTACAGTAAAAAGTAACATGTAAATTTTTAAAAATAAGAGTTTTCAGGACTGGTTGCTATGGATTTATGACATATTAATGATTAAACGTTACAACTATATACGATAGTAATAGTAATGGACAAAAATATTATTATAGAATATGAATTAGATTTTCCAAAGATATAAATAAATAAATAAATAAATAATAAAGTAACACTGAATCAAGTATATTCTGATCATATAATGCCGTAGGATTGCTCCAAAGTCCAAATTCACTAGATATTATATGTGACAAATACTCTGAAATCCAAATGTTATTTTTAGTATAACAATTTTTAATCTTTAATATTTTATATACTCATTTTTGAAATACGATATCATACTATTAATCAGATTTGTCTATTGACACGTTATATTATATCTGGATCATTCTCTTAATTGTAAATGAGTGTCACCCTTATTAGTTGTTTTTTATGTAATTAAACAACGGTAAAACATTAAATATACCATTAGAACATATGAATCTTGTTGTAAACTAGAATGAAATTGAAACAAGAAAATCAAGGAATCGACTAACGATCTTATTTATCAACAAGAAACAAGAGAGAATTTGATTATAAAGATTGAAAACTAAAAACTGAACTCCTAACTGAGCTAATCACAGCTTTATTAAAGCCCCTAACGGTCATTAACAACCTCTCCTAATTATTAACACAATTAGTCCCTCGACTTCTCTGACTTCTTCATTAATCACCCAATATTAACAACAGTGTAAAAGAATTACACTTTCAGTCCTTCTAGTTTCTGATAAAATCACAAATACATCCAAACTATAAAACCAGTCGATTCCACTTAATTTGAGTATCACTTCCAACATTCTCCACCTTGATCTCAAATTATGAACACAAGGAAAAAACTTATGATTATAATCATGACATCTCAACATTAGCAATGAGCAACATTGATCCCATGGATTTGAATACTCTATTGTGTCAAGATCCCACTCTTAATAACCACAAGAAAAATCTTTATTTAAAAAATTATCAACCTATCCCAGCTGCACTTACACAGAAATCAAATTTCTTCCCAGGTAACACCTTTGTAAGCATATCTGCTGGATTCAAATCAGTGTGAATTTTATCAACACTTACCTCCCTGGAATTAACAATGTCTCTAACAAAATGCCACTTAACAAGTACATGCTTTGTCTTATCATGAAACACATTGTTCTTGGACAAATGAACTGCACTCTAGCTATCACAAAAGACCACTGTCTTAGTCACTTTTATACCCAATTCTGCAATAAATCTGCTTAACCACAATGACTCTTTTACCCCCTCAGTTAGGGCAATATATTCAGCCTCTGTAGTGCTTAAAGCAACTATAGGCTGTAATTGTGCTTTCCAACTGACCACACTGTCTGCCACCTTGAACAAATATCCTGTGATAGACCCGCCTCTATCCAAGTCCTTAGCAAAGTCTGAATCCACAAAACCAATAACATGATCTGCCTTTTCTGTTTCAACTCCAAATGTTAAACCTTGATCTCTGGTCCCTGACAGGTACCTTAGTATCCATTTCACTACATCCCAGTGAAGTTTCCCTGGCCTGAAGATATACCTACTCACTAAGCTTACAGAATATCCTAAATCTGGCCTGGTACACACCATGAGATACATTAAACTTCCTACAGCATTAGCATATGGAACCTTTTCCATAAATTTGATATCCTTTTCACTTAGTGCTGAATCTCTAGCAGATAGCTTGTATTGAGGTCCTAGTGGAATCTTAACAACTTTACATTCACTCATTCCATAGTTAGACAACACTTTTCTTATGTAACTAGACTGTGTCAGTCTTATTACTCTCTTTTCCCTATCTCTACTAATTTCCATACCAAGGATTTTCTTAGCATTTCCTAACTCTTTCATCTCAAATTCCATCATCAATAGCCTTTTTGTATCATCAATAAGTCTTTGATCCCTACAAGCTATTAACATGTCATCTACATAAAGAAGTAAGAAAACACTACAATCATTATCATAGTTCCTATAATACACACAACTATTATAAGAACTTCTATTAAATCCTTTAGACAGAACATAGTCATCAAACCTCCTATACCACTGCCTAGGTGACTGCTTTAAACCATATAGGGACCTTTGAAGTAAACACGCCTTTTCTTCCTGACCCTTAACCTCAAATCCTTCAGGTTGGCTCATGAAAATTGTTTCATCTAAGGTACCATGAAAAATGCAGTTTTTACATCTAATTGTTCTAACTCTAAGTCATATAAAGCTGTTAATGCCAGTATAACTCTAATGGAAGTGTGCTTCACCATTGGTGAATAAATTTCATTAAAATTTATTCCTGGTTTCTGAGTGAATCCCTTAGCTACCAACCTAGCTTTGTACCTAGGTGGATCATGCTCACTAAGTCCCTCTTTCAACTTATATAGCCATTTACATGCAACTGGTTTCTATCCTACAGGCCTATCAACTAAGATCCAAGTTTTATTCTTCCTAAGTGACTCCATCTCCTCTTCCATAGCCATTTTCCACCTATCAGATTCTATTGATGCAATAGCCTCCTTATATGATATTGGCTCAAATAGACTATCTTCCTCTACAGCAGCAAATGCAACTGCAGTCAAGTCCTCATCTTCCCTGTATCTTATAGGTTTAACTATATTCCTCTTAGGCCTTCCCTGGGCTATGGAATAAGGATTCATAGTAGAACTGCTGCTCACACTTCTTGATTCACTACCTGTCTCCTCAGGAGTCTCCACCTCAGACTCAACTCTATGGTCTCCAAACTCTGTCATTACTCATTCTGAGGGCACTAGTATCAGCTTCTATCACAGTTTTCCCAAAAACATCCTTATACATCAAGTCCTCTTTGAATATGACATTCCTACTAACCAATACCTTAGGCCTTTCATCCTCCACTCTCCAAACCCTGTACCCTTTCACTCCATCAGGGTATCATAGGAATATACACTTATAGGCTCTAGGTTCCAGTTTGCCTTAGCTAACATGAGCATAACATAATGACCCAAATATCCTAAGTTCATTATAACTTGGTTTTTCTCCTGACCAAATCTCTATTGGAGTCTTATTTCCTATAGCTCTTGAGGGTGATCTATTAATAAAAAATGCAGCTGTACTTGATGCTTCTGCCCAAAACCTCTTTGGCATCCCTGCAGCATTCAGCATGCATCTAACCTTTTCCAGTATTGTCCTATTCATCCTCTTAGCAAGTCCATTTTGCTGAGGGGTCCCTGGGATGGTTAGATGCCTAGCAATGCCATTTACCCTATAGAATTCATTGAATTCTTGGCTACAGTACTCTAAACCATTGTCAGTCCTAACTTTTTTTACTTTTCTACTAGTTTGGTTTTCAACTAAGACTTTCCAATCTTTGAATGTGTTGAAGGCTTCACTCTTGTGCTTGATCACATACAACCATAATCTTCTTGAATGGTCATCTATAAGGGTCATGAAATACCTAGCCCCTCCCAATTGATTCAGTCCTAGATGGTCCCCATAGGTCTGAATGTTTGTAATCTAAGATCCCTGCAGTGACATGCCTACATGTCTGAAATTTTACCCTCTTATGCTTACCCATTATACAATGTTCACAAAAAGGTATTACACAACTGTCAATATTACTTATCAACTGTTTCCTATGTAATTCAGACATACCTTGGCTACTAATGTACCCCAATCTCTTATGCCACAACAAAGCACTCTTACTACCTTCTTCTGTAACCACAGATACAGAACCTACTTCTACATTACCATCTAAAAGGTAAATGTTAATATTCTTTCTAGTACCACTTAAGACAACCATTGACCCTTTAATCACCTTAGCCTTACCATCTTTTAAACTTACATTATAACCATTTATTTCTAATGTACCTAAAGACAATAAGTTTCTCCTAAGGCCAGGGACATACCTCACATCTTGAAGATTCAATGTGCAACCATTTTGCATCTTCAATGAAACAGTACCTCTACCTGTTACCTTACAAAGTCTATGATCTCCCAACTTAATAGTTCCAAGATCCTCCACCTTGAACTTGTGAAAGTATTCCCTGTTTGGTGTCATGTGGTATGAACAACCACTATCCATGACCCATCCATTACTGAATGAATCACCATACACCATCAATACATCTGAGCTTTCATACCCATCAGATGCATCTTCTTGTTCACTGTGACCATGAACATGCTTCTGACCTGAATTCTTGAATTCACCTTTCTTCCTTTTTCATTCAGGGCAGTCTCTCTTAAAGTGCTTTTCGAACCCACAAACAAAGCATCTGAATACCTTGTGATTTTTGGATTTAGACCTTGGATTCCCTTTCTTCTTGAATCCCCTTTGATCTGATCTTCCTCTACCAGCAAGCCTTCACCACTTTCTTCCTTTAGATCAATCTTTCTTTTTAATTCCCTTGAATTAAGTGTTGCCATCACATCCTCCATTGACAATTCTTCTCTACCATACATCAAGGTTTCCACAAAATGATCATATGTACCAGGTAGAGAAGTCAAAAACAATATCGCTTGATCTTCATCCTCTACTTTGATATCAATGTTTTCAAGACCTATAATGAGTTTGTTAAACTCATCTGAATGTTCATCAAGGGTCTTACCTGAATCCATAGTAAATGTGTAGAGCTTCTTCTTGAGATACAACCGATTTGCTAAACTCTTTGTCATGTATAGTGATTCCAATTTTAACCAGGTTGCAGCAGCCGATTCTTCTCTCGACACTTCTCTCAAGACTTTATCCCCGAGACTCAACAGAATGGCGCTATGTGCCTTTGCAAGCATCTCAAACCAGTCATCGTCTTCAATTCCATCAGGTCGTTCAGAGAGGGCATCAGCTATCCCTTGGTACACCAATAGTGCTCTCATCTTCACTCTCCACAACCCGAAATCATTCTTACCATCGAATTTCTCAATTTCAAACTTTGCCCCTACCATCGCATCGATCAATGGCGGAATATCCGAATGTGATCTTCAATCGGAGCCCTAATTGGCTCTGATACCAGTTGTTGTAAACTAGAATGAAATTGAAATAAGAAAATGAAGGAATCGACTAACGATCTTATTCTTCAACAAGAAACCAGAGAGAATTTGATTACAAAGATTGAAAACGAAAAACTGAACTCCTAACTGAGCTAATCACAGCTTTATTAAAGCCCCTAATGGTCATTAACAACCTTTCCTAATTATTAACACAATTAGTCCCTCGACTTCTCTGACTTCTTCATTAATCACCCGATATTAACAACAGTGTAAAAGAATTACACTTTCAGTCCTTCCGGTTTCTGATAAAATCACAAATACATCCAAACTATAGAACCAGTCGATTCCACCTAATTTGAGTATCACTTCCAACAAATCTCAAATCCGGGGAGTTTTAGATCTAGAATTGAACCTGAAAAAGGGGAATAAGTTAGCGACATAAATCGATTTGAGGCGAAAACTCAATCTGAAATGCATACGGCGAAACAACGAATAAAAATAACGTGAGTTGAAAAATATAGTTTGTACAAAATACGTAAAACTAAACGTCAAAAGCCCGACCGTAAACTTAGGTACAACAATAAAAATTAAAAATTTAATTAAAACAAACAACAATAAACATAACGTTAAAACAAACCCAAACATTAAAATATTACAAATCAGTAACAAATCCGTGTATAACCAAAACAATTTTTAGTGGTTTATAGAAGAAAGCAAAAAATAACAAAAGAAAATTATCATAGCAAATAAAAATTTAGTGAAATAAAAATGAAAATAAGAAAAGCCTAATATAAATATACTGTTAATCAAATGTTGCCTTTAATATATAAAATAATAATGTTTAGAACAATATTATTAAGGGAATATTGTTTTTGCAGCTTGGGGATTCATGTTTTAGTAGATTTTCTCTGAACACATGAGCTGTTAGGGATCTATAATGGGTGATAAGTGGATTTGATCGTGATGTTTGTTTTCATTTTCTTTAGTTGTTATGTGGTTGTTTGTTTTATGTCTATTTTCTGATTTTGTTTATTTTCTTTCTAGCACCTCGTTAGTTATCATGTTAAATGTTATACCTTGGATTTTAATTTTACATGCTCAGTATTCATTTTCGGATTTATTTCCCAGGATGTCATGCATCTAGGGACTGCTCATTAGCACTATATGATCCCAGCATGCGTGGTCACCCAGCATGCTGGGGCATCGTTACTAACGATTTCTTTTGACTTTGTTTGATCTATATCCAGGTATAAAAGGTCGAATAGCGTTCACATGGACTTAGTCAAGAGCTGGAATACGCGTGAGGATAAGGACTCACCGTTAAACTCGGTCAATAACGGTCAAATGCCGTTGGAATGAAGATCCCTGGAATCTCGGGGTGTTAGTTAGGCAATCTATGTATTTATACGCGGCATAGGTTTAATTTTTATCACTTACGAACACCTGTATTCACTCACACTCACTTAGCAACAGCCGCAAACAATTGTACTCAGACTATTTTTGATGAAATAAATCAGCAACGTGTGTTATCATTGCTAGGGGTTTTTTTGTGCCGGCGGCTCTTGGAAACATCCAAGGGTCAAGGGCTTTTTCCCCTTAAAAATTCTTTTGTTCTTGATTGCATCCTGGGAATTCGTTGATTGTGTCTGCATTTTATCATTGTTTCCTTGAATTCAAACTGTTTTAAACGATTTCATATACTTTCCATCCAAGGCACCATACCTCACGAACGAATTTGGTAACAAAATTGTGTCTTGTAATTATTAGCCAAAATAATTTGGCGCCCACCGTGGGGCAACTGGTGTCAATTTTCTTTCAAACCCTC
>JBCNJP010009986.1:0-25116 GCA_039602395.1 Deinandra increscens subsp. villosa | reverse complement strand
CTGGTGTTGCTGATCGTGACAACATGATGGATCAATTGCTTGCTATGCCTTCTTCGTCATTGCGTGATATTTCTGTTTTGTTTTTGGCTGACCTGGCTATAGCTGATGAGGACCAGGTTCAAGCTATTTGGAAGATCATGCAGCTGATTAAAGTTTCTGTTGATTTGAAGATGGATTTTCTTGCATCTTTTGTCTAGATCTTTTTTATGTAATTTAGATGATGTTGTCTTTTATTTTATGAAGTGGTTTTTAATGAAGAATTATTTTATTTTTATGTTTGCGTTATTATCATAATGAACATGCGTTATATTTGTTGTTCTGATATTAGTCATTTGATTTTACAATGAGAAACGAGTTAATGCGTGATTATAACGTTTTTTTTTTATGTTTTGTGTGTTAAATTATGATTTGCTTAGTGGTTTTAAGTTGAGCATATGCGTGATTTTTAATATAAAAGTTTGAGTTATGCGTGTTTTTTGTTGATGTGTAATTAGATTATGTTCAGCTTAGTGGTTTTTTATTCAGTTGCGTGAAAACGATGAACGTATGCGTTATTTTTGTGTGTAAAGATTGAGGTATGCATTTTCTTGTTGATGCGTATTTAAAGTTGTCTATGTGTCTTTTATTTAAAGGTAAAAGGACGTTAATACCCCTTTTAAAGACTCCGTGTCTTTTTTTATTAATTAAGCGTCTAAAATAACGCTGAAGATGAGAAACAATTTAGCGCCGTCAGATAAAAAAACGCGGAGATGAGCGGATGATATCCCTTCGCACGCAAATCGTCCTTTGTATAATAACTTTCCCATATATATATATATATATATATATATATAGAGAGAGAGAGAGAGAGAGAGAGAGTCACCGAGTGACGGTTCTTTCTATATACCTCTTTATAAAAAGTATCATACTTTAATCTATTTTCCAAAGTACTAACTTAGCTCTTCATTTTAACATCATTCCCCACAATGAATGATAAGGGTGAGTGGTGTGGGTCGGTAAACCCACTCGGCAACCCCCCTTCTTTCGGTAAAATAATCGGCGATCACACCCCCCTCTTTCGACAAACACAAATCGGTAAACTTTGGGGTTCAAGTCGGCAAACTTTTGCCGATTGTTACCGAGTATTTTGTGTATTGTTGTGTGGTCCGATCTTCTTAAAGTTAGCCAAATCTTTCTACAAACCATATCCTCCACAAACACCTAAAGTTTAAAAAAATTTCTTTCACCATCCATTGGTTAAAAAGTTTGCTTAAAACATTTATTCTATAACCATACCGCCCACCCCAAGGGCTTAATTGAATATTATCAAAGTGGAAGGTACTAAGTATACATATTGACAAAAAGAAAACCTTAACATTCTAAACGAGGAAACGGTTTAACTAAATTCCGACTTGATTAATCCAACGGCTAGGAGTAAAATCTCATGGGCCCTCTCTCTATATAAATACACCCTTTAATTTATTTGTCTAAAATTCAATCTAGCTTTAGAGTTTTATTCATCAATTCAATTCACTTGTAAGTGATTCTTCCTTATTTTATTTTCTCTTCTACTCAAAGTATTTAAATATTTGAATTTCGGTGATCTGTGTATATGCTTGAACCGGGAGGACTTTATATGGATTTTACAACCCATTATTTAGTCCCTAAACATTTTTTAAGAAATAATTATAATTCTAAGAAATAATGATTTTACAAATTGGGATAGCTCCGGGTGATAGAAAGTTTTTTTATGGTACCGCACGTAAGGAGGGGAACAAATAATTATAATTTTAAGAAATAATGATTTTATATATAGATTAACCCCGATACGTTGTATTTTCTATTATTTTTTTTGACATTAGAATCTAATTAATATAATTGTTTTCAAAGTAAATTTTGCTCCTTTCTTTCTGGGTTACTCAATTGATAAGGTTAATTTAATGAAATCGATCTTCAGTTTTCATTTAAAACTTAGTAGAAAAGAGAAAAAAAAAAAAAACAAAAGAAAGAAATGGTTGATGGTATTAGAGATTATTGCCCGTCTTTCTTGTTTTGTGTGTCGTGTCTGTTTATATCTTTAATTATAATTTAAACTAAAAAAGTTTTAAAAAGTATAAAATAAAAAAAAAGGAAAACCATCATTGATAAATTTCTAGTAACTTTAATTTATATGTTTTATTATTCAAAAAATTTATACAATTAAATAAAGTATTTTGTTATCTTCATTTTGAGTATGCTATCAATGTAGTCATTTTTTTTATTGTTTGATGACTTACGTGATTTTGTGAGTCTTACATGATAAGTTTTCTATTATTATGTACATTCATGTGACGATATACATATTTATATGAGTATGTATATGACATTACATGATTATGTATATCTCATTACGTAGTTACGTATAGACGTTTATGTTCTCGCTCATATTACACATGCATCTCGCATTTTGTGCATTCCTATTATTCGCGTAGAATAATTACTTTTTGTATAAAAACCACCTACTCCTAGCTTATATGTAAGTTTCTTTTGTATTTGCTAATATTCATTTTCATATGGAATTTCTTTTATAACAAAAAGAAACAAAAAAAAATCGATCACTATGTAATAATAACCCATAAATATAAGATTTGTTTTAACATTTAGTTAATAATTTATATGAGTATGTGACATTACATGATTATGTATATCTCATTACGTAATTATGAACGTTTATTTTCTCACTCATATTACACATGCATCTCGCATTTTTTGCCTTCCTATTATTCGCATAGAATAATTACTTTTTGTATAGAAACCACCCCTAGCTTATATGTAAGTTTCTTTTATATTTGCTAATATTCATTTTTATATGGAATTTCTTTTATAACAAAAAGAAACAAAAAAAATCACGATGTAATTATAACCCATAAATATAAGATTTGTTTTAACATTTAGTTAATAATTTATATGAGTATATGACATTACATGATTATGTATATCTTATTATGTAATTACGTATGAACGTTTATTTTCTCACTCATATTACACATGCATTTCGTATTTTCTGCTTTCCTATTATTCGCATAGAATAATTACTTTTTGTATAGAAACCACCCATAGCTTATATGTAAGTTTCTTTTATATTTGCTAATATTCATTTTCATATGGAATTTCTTTTATAACAAAAAGAAACAAAGAAAATCACTATGTAATAATAACCCATAAATATAAGATTTGTTTTAACATTTAGTCAATAAATGTTCTAATTATTTTTATCATATACATAAATCATAATACGTCCAAGTTCCAAATTAGATAACTAGGGAATCTTTAATACTAATAAAGCACTAAAAATTTGTCAAATGTCTCATTTCTAGAGAGTCCACATCATCATTGTCACATGTCAAAATCATATTCAATTATCAATTTTGGAACTTTGGAAAGGGCATTGGCGATGAGGGGAGACTTGGGGCTGAAAGGTTACAAGTTCGATCCCTGAGCTCCCAGGTTTTACCACCCGGCCGCTCGCGGAGGTGGATTTTCCCTGGAATGAGCTCAACTGGTGTAAATAGTCCCCGGGTTTTCCGGGGCATTCGTTGGCCGTTCAAAAAAAAAAATTATCAATTTTAAAAATTATCAATTTAAGGCTAATTACCAATTATATCTAAACTAAAATTTCATTTTTTTAAAAAAATGACAAAGTTAACATAATAAATTTCCTTATACAATCACAAGTTAATGTATTGTAATAAATTATGCCATTTATAATTTCAATTCTATTTAATTATTTTTCTTTTGTATTTTATCTAATATTATAAAGGTAATTCAGCCCGTGTAATACACGGGTTACTAACCTAGTTGCTAATAAGGAACTAACTAAATTGGCAGAGATGCAAGCCTCTTAGAGATGAAAGTCATAGGTTTAATCATTAACAATAGTATTTCTCTTGTAATTTAAGAATAAATTAGTTATATATGTATTTGCCATTCGAAAAAGTAAAGATAACTAGGGATTTCATTAACCAGTTTTAATAACAAACAAGATGGTGACCCGTTCGCGCTTCGCGGCGAGCCACCCATTTCCGAAACGTCGTGGCCAAAGTCGATCACCTGCGCTTAAGCCTGAAAAAAATATCACATGTACATGACACGTGGCCTAACACCGATTTTTCAAAACGCCGTGATCAAAGTCAAAAACTCTAAAAGTGGTCTAAAAGTTGACCACTTGCGCTTGAGTTTGAAAAACAATATCACATGTACTAACATGTGACCACGTGTCGCAAAACACTTGGCCTAACATGTGACCACGTGTCGCAAAAACATTGGCCTAGATATGACACGTGGCCTAACACGTGGCCACATGTCACCATACATGGCCTAACACATAACCACGTGTCGCAAAAGCATTAATCTACATATGACACGTGGCCTAACACGTGTCTACGCGTCACCACATGGCCTAACACGTGGCCGCGTGTCAGGCCACGTGTCATAAAATTAGTAGCCTAAAAATGAATAGTGACTTATGTGTTGAAAATGACACGTGTCATGTTATTAGTGGTGGAACATGACACGTGTCATGTTCCTATAGGTGGTATATGAATAGTGAATTTATACTCTATGACAACCAATTATTAATATATATATATATATATATATATATATATATATATATAATCAAGTATTAAATAAAAATGGACTATACCTTGAAAAAACTAACATGTATTACATAGTTAATAAATAGCTGGACAAAATATTTAGATATGTTTGATCTAGGTATTGTTTGGTATGCATAAATGGAGAGTGGTATGAAATGGGTCAATAAATCGGAATGAAAAAATAACATGTTTGATAGTACATTGGAATGGAATGAGCAATTACATAAGTAATGTGATTCATTTCATTTCCAAATATTTTCACTCCTTAGAGGTTGAGGTTTTTTTTTTTCGATTCCTTCAACTAATGGAATGAAAATTTTTATTTAATTTAATTTTTCATAAAATTCTATGAAAACAAAAACAAATTAAGAATAAAATACGAAAACGTATAAAAATAAAATACAAATATAAAATAAAAAAGAAAAAAATAATAAAAAATGTAAATAAAACTAAATAATCTACTAAAAAACAAAAATAAAGATAAAAAAACATAAAAAATAAAATATTTAATAAAAAATAAATCAATAAAAACTTTAATAATTATAAACAAATAAAAAAATAAAAAAAATTAAAAATATAAATATCTTATATTTCACAAATGTAATCTAGCTCTTTGCCAGTGTTTTTTTAATAATACTTCTGGCCGTTCAAAAAAAATAAATCATTAAAAAACTATAATAATTATAAAAAAAATATAAATATAAAATAGATATATTAATTTTAAATGGGAATGTTGGTAAAATTGTATTCGATTACTTCGTCTTTTACTAACTATCAAGCAACACGAAACAATGATTTATTTCATTCCTACATGGTAACCAAACATGATGATAGAATGGTAATGATCAATTTCATTTCCACGACTATTTCATTCTCTCGTCCTTTCCATTCCATCGTTATTTCATTACCTCATACCAATTGACCTTTAGTATTATATATTAACTAGTTTTCCTTATGCAATATTTGTAGGCCAGCATGGGACACTATCATTCACAAATTGCAATTTTTTTCATTTGCTCGTCATTTTTGTATCCTCTCTTGACCCTTTCTGATCCAACCAGTGGATACATCAGAATCAAACTAAAAAAACTGATCCCGGGTCACCATGCAACTATGCAAGTCGTGTTATGTCACTCTCCGAGCCGAGCCATTCCATTCGCACTCGTGGCCATAAAAGTAATCCTAACGGATCAGATATTGTACTGTTAAAGAACTACATGGACACTCAATACTATGGTGAGATTGGCATTGGCACCCCACCTCAAATGTTCAATATAATTTATGACACTGGTAGCTCTAATCTATGGGTGCCATCATCGAAATGTTTCTTCTCGGTGAGTTTATGTGATCGGTTCGTATAAATTAATTTGTGATGTTTATCATAAGTGATTTTGAACCTTATAAGTTTGATTTTTGTGTAGATGTCTTGCTACATTCATTCAAAATACAGTTCAAGAATGTCAGTTACGTACAAGAGAAACGGTTAGTTAAATACCATTGTTTTTTGTTAACCCGCATAACGTTAAAACGTTTTGGGGTTGTCTTTTATCTAAAGTTATTCAAATAGAAAATGTTAGCTAAAAGAGAAACAGGTCAAATTAATTTTTAAATAATACGTGTATATAATGGGTCAAAAAGGCTCTTATTCAAAGACTCATCATTGCTATAATAATTTTGTTCTTAAATTGTATATAATGTATTTTTTAGCAACTTTCATTGTGGTGTAGTGGTAAGAAGCCTATGTTCTCTACTTGAGACACATGTTCGATTCTTACGGACAACACTTTGGAAGGGGCATTGGCGATGAGGGGAGACTTGGGGCTGTAAGGTCACAAGTTCGATCCCTGAGCTCCCAGGTTTTACCACCCGGCCGCTCGCGGAGGTGGATTTTTCCTGGAATGAGCTCAACTGGTGTAAATAGTCCCCGGGTTTTCCGGGGCATTCGTTGGCCGTTCAAAAAAAAAAAATATAATGTATTTGTTATTTATTAGGTTTGAAATTCATGTATTCCATTAAAAAAGAGAGAGGAAAATCACACATTATATGTGTTGAATAAATACATGTATAAATAATAGTTTTTATATAGATTTGTATGTTAATGGAATATGAAATAACGATTATTTAAAAATTATAAGTAAATAAATTAAATATTTAAGAGTTATAAAACTATAATTTAAATAAGATATATTTGAGATCTTATGATTTATTAAGTTTTAGTAAATTATTAGAATAATAATATTTATATATAATTATATAATTTAATTATTTAAAAATATTTAGTATTTAATAACAGGAGAATTAACAATTGTTTAATAATAAAGAGAGGCGGGAAAATTATGATCAGAATAAATATGATACAACACGGTCACAGAAAATGTATTCTTTTATTGAAAAGAAAAATAAAACAATAAAATAGTGGTGCTATCTTCATATCATTAAACATAATCACACACTATAAATGAGAGGTTTTGGGTTCAAGTTCGGTCAGGGGGTTTTCTCACCTATGATGAGTTTCTTACTGATGGGGATTAAAGATGATCGGGTGGGTGAGTAATGTCCCGTCAGTGATCCAAATTTGCCGTTCAAAAAAAATTCATAGTTTAAATGTCTGTTTGATTATTTTCGAACGATTGTTAAATTATCTTGAAACGGTTTTAAATGACCGCTTGAAAAGTAAAACGGTCATTAGAAAAACTAAAATTGACATTTGAAAAGTTTGAAAAAAGCAAACGGCTATTTGAAAGTAGTGTAAGATCAGGTTTCAGTCCAAGACTCGTTTTAAAAATAATAGCTCCAACCCGACCCACCGTCTTTTCACCTCTGATGGCACTCAAACAGGACAATATGCTGCAATTGGATATGGTAGTGGAGCAATATCTGGATTTTTTAGCAAAGACACTGTCAAAGTTGGTGATTTGGTCCTCAAAGAACAGGTGATCATTCTTCACTACATGTTATAATACTCTAAGATTTGATTTGATATCGTTTACAACGGATTTGTTGCATGATCAGGAATTCATCGAGGCGACAAACGAGCCTGGATTGACATTTATGTCTGGAAAATTCGACGGCATACTTGGACTTGGGTTCAGGGAGTTCTCTGTTGGAAATGTTACTCCAGTATGGTATGTTTTTCCAACTATATATATATATATATATATACAAGACATTTGAATTAGCCAATTAATTAATTAATGAATATCAACATGTACTTTAGGGACAACATGGTTAACCAAGGTCTGGTTAAAGATCCATTGTTCTCAATCTGGTTGAACCGTGATGCCGCCAATGAAGAGAAAGGTGGTGAGATTGTTTTTGGAGGTGTTGATCCTCAGCATTACAAGGGTAATCATACTTTTGTTCCCATCACTCAAAAGGGTTACTGGCAGGTTTGTTAATCTACCCACCCATAATGTTTCTTGTTAATTTGAGACAAGATATATAATATGCACTAATACCATATAATAGAAAGGAAATCAACCTTTTGATGTTTTACTATATATGTATAATAGTTTGATCTGGGTGATGTTCTTATCAATGGAAAATCAACGGGTACGTTTTCTTCTTGTTTTCATATCAAATCTTCATGTCAAATAGTCGCATATATTCATTTGACATATTGGTTAATTTCTTCAATCAGGAAGTTGTGAAAATGGTTGTTCCGCCATTGCAGACTCAGGAACTTCTTTGATAACAGGCCCAACAGTATGATAACTAATCTCAACTTCACTTCTATCAGTTTTATACATTCTGAATCTAGTAATTATCATTAATTATAAATGCTTTGAGTTATGGGGTTGGGTTCTATAGAAAACCAATATTTTATAAAAAACCAAAAAACCAAGGAAAAAAATTATTTTTTTTTAAACTTTTTTTATATGTTTCTTTCATGATTTTAAGAATATTGGAAAAAGAAAAAACTTTAAAAACGTTTTCGAGTTTTTTTTAAAATAAAATAAAATTCGAATTTTAGCTTGAAATTAATATTGCACTATGCAACAATAATATAAAATTGGTTTATGAATGTCAATTCTTTGTTTTTTACATTATTCGCATAAACCACATTCATATTTAAGTTAAGTCTCTTGTTTTTAAGTAGTTTTAATTATAATGCATTATGCAATACTATTGGTACTATTGCATGATGCAATAATAAAAAAATCACTAAACTTTTTATTTTTTAAATTTTTTTTTCCCATAAATAAAGCTAATAAAATTATAGAATTTTTGGTGAAATTATTTTTAAAAAATATTAATATATGAAGAAGTTATAGAGAAAAAAAGGTTGGTTTTTTGGTTTTCTGGATAATTATTGATTTTCTATAGATCTTTCCCATTGAGTTATGTTTTTTTTTAACATTTAGTCTGTGGTCACCGAGATAAACAAGGCCATTGGAGCTACGAGCATTTCGTCAAAATCCGAAGAGGTAAACACAGACCCAGACCATCTATTTGCTTCATGTTTTGTTTTTCGCAGAACCTAACAAGCCCATATATAAAACTGGTCAGTTTTCTGATCGGTCTTCGGGGACAATGGGAGTCTCGACTGTTGATTGCGCCAACATTTCCTCCATGCCCGATATTTCGTTCACAATCGGGGGCAAGGAGTTCGTTCTTTTGCCACACGAGGTATTTAGTTTTATAACGTAATACGTGTCAAGATTTGATTTATGGGCGCGTATGCGTTATAATAAAGTTTCGGTTTTGATTTTGATGTGTTTATATATAGTACCTGGTTAAAGATGGCGAGGGTGATGGTGGTGAAGATGCTAGTTGTGTTAGCGGCTTCATGCCAATGGATGTTCCTCCTCCTCATGGCCCTTTATGGTACGTATATATGTATTTGATGGGCTTTTTTTTTTTTTTTTTTACTTTTATTAGGAACTAGAATTAAAATTGGAATACAAGAATTCTATCAAATTTTACACTTAGGTATCCGATTTCAGTTACTTTAGAATATGTGAACTAAACATGTTTCTAAATTTTATAAAACTAAACTATGCTCATGTAGATATAATAATGGAAAATTTAATAAAACATCACATGATGAAATTGGAAATCACAATACTGTTAGTTTACTTATATTTTCACAAAATTTCTTGTTGTTAATGATGATGTACTAAATTTATGCAATCTGTACGCTATTATACCATGTTATATAAAAAAAGATTGATTTTTTAAAAAAAAAATTATTGTAATTTGTTGTTTTTCTTTAACCCGACCAATATTTGACCCTCTCTAATGAAAATTTCTAAATCCATAACCAATGATCGATGGTGTGATTAGCATATAATTTTATCGGAACTAGAAGGCCATAAAAATGAGTTGATCAGGGTTAAAAATAAAGTTGTCAAACGGTTGACACCACTATTTTTAAATGTTTTTAATCAACTAATAAAAAAATACACATTTTTTAAAAGTATAGTTTTATAATCATGAAAAACTTTTTAAAGAAAGGTAAAGATAAAATGTATACGGTTCAACTCAACTTGACCTCCACCTTTCTAACGTTTCATCTTAATCTGTTTATGTTATATTTTTCTTTGTTACTATTCTAGTATTCTTGGTATAAATATATGGTGTAAATTGTACCATTTGGGTGATGCTTTAGGATCTTGGGAGATGTTTTCATGGGACGCTACCACACGATATTCGATTACGGAAATCTGAAAATTGGATTCACTGAGGCAGTATAAATGAGTCTTGACGTTTGTATTCGTCGGGTCGTATGCATGTTTTCACCAGGTAACAGTGATGACTCTTGAGAATAAGAATATTCATGTAAATACAATGATAGATTGCTGTTATAATCTTGAATGGTTAGTTTAATCACATATCTTGATTTACATGATATGATTAACTTTCTCAATCACTTCTCGGTACTTTATTATAATTTTTTTTGTTTGTTTGGCTGAAAGTTAAACAGCTGCCACAATGGCGAGTAATATTAGGGATAATTGATTGGAAATTGTTTTTATGCATTTATAATGTAGACCTGAACACTCCTTTGTAAGGATCCTGTGTTTGTCGTGTTCTTTTCCAAGATTGACTTGTCGTGTAAGTCTTTTATGCCAGTTTGCACAAGACAATGATCATGCATACAAAAACATTTAAAACTCTAAATGAATCCTATTAATTATCAGGCATTCTATAACAGGTACCAACAAAAGGATAAATCTTTGTATATTCAACAAACATGGATACAAGGTTTTATATACAAGCATGAAAGAATATGAAACAATACAATAACTACAGTGATAAATACGAATGATAAATATGAGTAAATGAGGGTAACTCAAAGAGTTGCAACCGATGGAAAATAAAGAGTGAACTTGAAAAGGAAGCATCCATTAAATGATAATGTTTATTTTCTAATATTTGTTAATATCCCCCATCAAGCTGGAAGGTGGCGGTCCAAGACGTAACTGAGAGCGAAAGTCTTCAAACTGAGACCAAGGGAGACTTTTTGTAAAAATGTCGGCAACTTGCAGACTGGTAGGAATAAATTTGGTGAGTAGTTTGCCTGAGGTAACGAGTTCACGTAAAAAATGGTAGTCCATGTCGATATGTTTAGCACGTTTGTGAGAGATAGGATTCTGACTTAAGAACAAAGCACTTTTATTGTTGCACAAGAGAGTAGGAGGTCCTGGCGGTAAGACATGGAGCTCCTGAAAGAGATGTGTCACCCATACTATTTCAGCAGCTGTTGCTGGGCTATACATTTGAGGCATGAACATTAGATGTGGGCTTACTTGTTAATGGGCTTAGGTGTTTACGATTGGGCTTAGGAGAGTTCACGATTTGGAGCTTTAGTGGGCCGGTTCTTATGGGTTTACTATTAAACTAGGGTTTTATAAAAGGGTACTATATAAACCCCTTTAGTTTATGATTCAAGACTAGTTGTTGTTTACGATTTTCTCATTCTCATTGTATTTACCATCGTATTCACTACTCAAAGAAAGTGTGTTCTTCATTCAAGATTTGATCTTTTGTTGTTTATCATCTACATCAAATCTATTTCATCTACTTTCTCTTGAATCGGTCTTGTACAAGGATTCCGCACTTGTACGAGATTAAAATATCGTGAACGGTTGTTGATCCCGGACCAACAATTGGTATCAGAGCCAAGAATCGCTGATTCGAGGTTCTCACGATATTGGATTCAAGCATTTTCTGGAAAAAAGGTTGAGTTTTTGAAGGTTTGAAGCTGTTTGGTGAGTTTACGATCAAGCTGCTGCTGTTCCAGGGAGTTTACGATCAGTTTTCTGAGTTTTTGAAGTGTTTACGAGTGTTTGTTCTTGAAGATCTTCATCGGAAACGCGTTCACGACTTCAAGACGAGATTTTTGACTGTTTACGATTTGTTTCAGTCGGAAACAGGGAGTTTACGATCAGGAAAATCGGGTTCACGACTTCAAGACGCGTACTTTGGTAGTTTACGATTTTTCTGACCGGAATCACGTTTACGATTATTCAACCGGAATCAACGTTTACGACTGAGTTCAATCGGAGTTTACGAGTCAAAATTATCGAAATCTTGTGTTTACGACTCGGAGTTTACGATCCGCTGCAATTCAATCGTAAACAGGGGTTTACAATCGGAAACTCACATTTTGGACTTTTTGGACTTTTAGTTTAAGTTTTTCCTAAGCTTTCGTGATGGATTTCGAACCGAGCATGTATCAGAAATTGGATTTTGAGATTGGATCAACTACTCGTCCTCCTAGACTCACATCTGCGGATAATTTTCTTGAGTGGAAATACAGATTTCAGAACCATTTGAAGAGTGTTGATTTGAGACTGTGGAGATCTGTTGTTAATGGACCGTTCATTCCCACACACACTGAAGCAGGAAAGATAGGAGTGGTAAAGACTAAGGCAGAGTACTCAGATGACGATTGGGAGAGATGCAACAAGGATGAGAGGACTTATGCGATTATGACTATGGCTTTGACACCGGAAATTGCTCAGGGATTTAAGAAGTACAAGACTGCTAAGAAGCTATGGGATGATCTTGTTGTAGCATATGAAGGTAATCCCGACATCAAGGCTAGCCGTAAGCAGATGCTGAAGCAGAAATTCAACTTGTTTAATCACGTTCAGGGAGAGTCTTTTGAGGCACACGTACAGAGATTCGTGTCCCTAATCATTGAGATGTCAAGTTATGATGTTGAACCTGAACAGGAAGATAAGAATTTGAAGCTCTTGAACAGCTTACCCAAGAATTGGAATACAAATATCTCAATCATCAAGGATAACAACAAGCTGAATGAATTGACTGTTGATGAGCTTATCAACAAACTGAAATCGAAGCTTGATTGATGATAAGCAACGGGAGCTAAATCACCTGAGTTCACTAAGTATGGCTGGAAAATTAAGTCAGGCTCTCTTGTCTGAAGATGTGGGATCAAAACAAGCTGGGAGCTCATCTGGAAATGATTCAAGTGCCAACCCAAAGTCAACTGCATTTGTGACAAGATCACAAGCTAGTTCCAGTTCGAGTGGAATAGTCAATTCTGATGAGGCAAATGCCACCAATGATCCCAACTTTGCACTAGGAATGGGATTCATGAACAGCTACCATGCCCTTATGGCTGGAACTTTGGTGCCTGCTGAGATGCTCTCTGGTGATCAGAATCAGATAAATCCTGAAGATGTTGAGATGCTTGATGTCTCCTGGCAGATGGCCATGGCGGTTTTTCGTGCAAAGAAGTTCATGGCAACAACTGGAAGAAATGTCTGGAAGGATCAGGACAAGATCAGAATGGGTTTTGATAAAAGCAAGCTGAGGTGCTTCAATTGTGATGAGTACGGACATTTCGCTAGGGAATGCACAAAACCAAAGAAAGAAAGGGCAGAAGAAAAGAAAGCTGGTGATGGTAAAGGAAAGGCAGAGACTAAAGCTTTGGTTGTCCAAGATTGTGGAGAATACCAGTGGGCTTCACAGGTCAGGGAACTCAGTCTGACGGGTGCCATGATTGCTCAAATGGAGAATGGTGCTGATGAAGAGCATGCTTTTGTGGTCACTGATGAAGAAAACCTGGTTGAAGACAAAGAAGCTTTTGCTGCCGAGGTCGACAACACAAAGGTATGTACTAATCCCACTTGTGCTCGTTTAATTCCTGGCCTTAGACAACTTTGGAAAAATAGTGAGATAGAACTGTTTGACATGCAATGCTCTAGAAGTTCGTTTAAGGGTAGATGGGAAAAGAGTGGGGATAAGGTCAAAGCACAGAAACTAGATATAGAGAAATATCAAGCCATAGCCACTCAGAAGTCTGTTCTGTATGACAACGCTAAGTTAGAAATAGCTGAGCTTAGTAAGCAGATAGATGAACTTAAACATCAGAACAATGAGTTACAGGTAAAATTAGATGTGAATCAAATGAGAAACAAGAGAATGCTTCAGGCGGGTAAGGCTTTGTCCAATTGCATCACTGATGTTAGATTTGGAAAGGATAAAGGAGGAATAGGAGTTAGTTTCACTGAAAAGAATAAGAATAATGTTCCTCAACCTGTGTCTAGAGATATAATAGGTATAATCTACGAGGAGGATCAAGTAGATAGAACTGATTCAGAAATGCATGAAGCAGGACCTCCAATAGATAGTGTTTTGGTTGGTGTGAAACCTATGACAGTAGAGGAATTAGAAAATGAGAAACACCTGAATTATGGTTTGGGTAATCAGAATAAATTGGTGACAACCACATGTGAATCAGGTCCATCTCAGGCATCATTAAACAATAATGTGAGTTCTTCTGATGTATTTATTTCTTGCGCAGATGAAGTAAGAATCAAGGATGTCTCTGAGAAGGATGCTGAATGTTTAAGAGTTAAAGAGAGTCATGAGTCTAGTAGTTCATGTTCTAATTTACCTAAGGACGATGTTCTAGCATTTGTGTCTGAACTTAATGCGTCCAAGTCAAAACATTTAGTTGTATCTATGTCTGCAAAACATGTTTCTGACTCTAATGAAAAAGTTAATGGTTTTAAAATTCGTGTGCCTAACACAAGAGTTTGCCGTGAATCTAAACCCCAGGACTTTGTCCCCTATCCCCAGGTTGTGTCTACTTTCAACAGAACAAACAAATCAAAATCGGAACAATTTTGTTAATTACACAACCAGAAAAATTTCCGAAACATGTAATACACAAATGGGATGACAAGCCTGAATGGAAGTCGTCTTATCCAAGACGCTCATACCTTTGTAGTCATGTCAATGGGCCTAGACTTATGAATTGCTTTCAATGTGGAAAACCAGGACACTTTGCTGCAAACTGTGTGAACAGACCTTACCAACCATACTATCCGCAAAACCCACAGACTAGTATGTTGGAGAAAATGATGACAGGTGAAAATAGAAAGCAAAAGCAACAAGCTTTGTCACAGGGGAAGCAGTGTTCAGAACAAATGAAGGCTCAACAGTCTAAGGTTTCAAACACAAAAGCTCCAGTGACAAAGCCTGTTGATGAAAAGTGGAATGTGGCCAAAACTCAAAACTCAACTTACACTCCTAAAGCAGTTTACAAAAGGAATGATAAGATGAAACCAGAATTTGTTGAGAAACAAGTGTGTAAAGTCAAAAGAGTTAATAAACCTAATGGCAACACAAAGGTTGTGAAAACAGGTTTCAAAATCAAAAGATGTCACTCAAACGAAACAGGCTGTTTATACAAAATTGAAACTTGAGTGGACACCTGTTAAAAAGCCAGCAGATAAAAAGGCCACACCACCACCAAAGAAACCCGCATCTAAAAAGAACTCACCAATTTAATAGAACCACAGAAACACCCCATTTGGAAACCAAAAGTCAACACTCAAACCTTGAGTGTACCTGAATCAAAAGCAGGAATGACTCTTCAATTAGTTAATTACACTGATTCCAAAGGTGTGCCCAGATCTGTTATGGCCAGGGTACCTGACTCTAACTAATCTTTGATCCATGTAGGGACAGCCGAGAAGAACTGTCAACAATCTCTGGTACGTTGATAGTGGTTGCTCCCGACATATGACCGGAGATTTGTCGCTTTTGGAAGAGGTAGAAGATTTCGATGGAGGTGGTGTATCGTTTGCTGGTGGAGTAGGTGGAAGAATCAACAAGAAAGGTGTTGTGAAGAATGGTAACTTATCATTTGCTGATGTACATTATGTGGAGGAGCTGTCACATAGTCTGCTGAGTGTATCACAGATTTGTGATAGAGACTATTCTGTATTGTTCAACCGCAAGGAGTGTATTATTCTCAAGCCTGGTGTGAAGATTCCTGAGGAGTGTATTCTAATGCGTACACCAAGACGAGCAAATTCTTATCTCCTCAACATGGGTAATCCTCCGACATCTGAAGAAGCCTGTCTTATCTCAAAGCAGAATGAAAATCTAGCGCTGTTGTGGCATCGTCGTCTGGGACATGCTAACATGAAGAATCTGTCAAAGCTGGCAAATGGAGAGCATGTAAGGAACCTTCCTATCACAGATTTCACGTCAGTTGAGAAGTGTGTTGCATGTGCTAAGGGGAAGCAACACAGATTACCGCATCGTTCCAAGATCGTCAATTCTGTTTCATCGGTATTGCAACTACTTCATATGGATATCTTCGGCCCAATGCAAGTTCAAAGCATCAGCAAGTTCTCATACTGTCTGGTTATAGTGGATGATTTCTCTCGTTTTACTTAGGTTTTCTTTCTGTCAAACAAGCATGAAACTCCAGCGCTTGTGAAACAGTTCGTCACTCTTATAGAGAATCAGTTGAGCAAAAGGGTAAAGGCTTTAGAACAGACAACGGAACAAAATTTAAGAATGCTGAATTGAATATGTTCTGTGGAGTAAAAGGTATAGAAAGACAATTCAGTGCACCATACACGCCTCAACAAATGGCGTTGCTGAAAGAAGAAACAGAACTCTCATTGAAGCTGCCAGAACTATGCTGTGTGATGCAAGATTACCAATTTTCTTCTGGGCCGAAGCAGTCAACACTGCTTGTTATGTGCAGAATCGGGTACTGTTGAACAAGCGACATGAGATGACGCCTTATCAGATTATCTATGGAGAAAAGCCAAGGGTGGGGTACTTCAAAACTTTCGGGTGTCCTTGCACAGTGTTAATTCAATCTGATGTGGGGAAGTTCGAAGCAAAGGCTGATGAATGTTATTTTGTGGGATATTCTGCAAATAGTGCTTATCGTGTCTACAACAAAACCACCAAATTGATAATCGAGGCATTTGATGTTGACTGGTTGGAAGATAATCCAACAGATGCAGGAATTGGACCGGACTGGATCTTTGACTAGGGGACTTTCTTTAAAGGGTTTAGCTACTCAAACATGTTTCCCAATCTGGAAGAAGAAGACATTATTGCTCCAGCTCCTGAAGTGAGGCCATCTGTGGAAATTGTCAGAGACAGTGTATCAGAAACAACTCCTAAGGATGATGTTGTGGATGTTCCAGGATCGTCAGGAACTCATGATGATCAGAAGGAGCCTGAAACCCAAGGTATGAATAATAATGTTAATGATACTAACCTGCCTGTTTCTGTTTCAGTACAAGATGTTCAAATCACAAGAATCAACAAAGATCATCCACTTAGCAATGTGGTCGGGCTAGTGACAGCAGGAGTCACAACTAGAAGCCGCTCGGGTAACATCAATCACTGCATGTACTCGTGTTTTATCTCCCAGATAGAGCCTCCAAATGTGATGGTAGCTCTTAAGGATCCAAGTTGGATTGAGACTATGCACAATGAACTGAATCAATTCTCAAAACTAGGAGTGTGGCGATTAGTGAAAAGGCTAGAAGATAAAAAGGTTATACCCACAAGATGGCTGTACAAGAACAAGAAAGATGATACGGGTATAATCGTAAGGAACAAGGCAAGGCTAATTGTTCAGGGACATAGACAAGTTGATTATGATGAGGTATATGCTCCAGTGGCTAGATTGGAAGCAATTCGGATCTTTCTTGCTGTGGCAACGTATCTCAATTTCACGGTGCATCAGATGGATGTGAAGACAGCCTTCCTCTATGCAGAGATGAATGAAGAAGTCTATGTGGCTCAGCCACCAGGGTTTGTAGATGAAGAGCATCCGGATCATGTATATCTCTTGGATAAAGCCTTGTATGGTTTGCATCAAGCTCCCCGCACGTGGTATGAGACCCTGTCAAAGCATTTGGTAGATAATGGTTATACACGGGGAGTGGTTGATCAAACATTGTTCAAGAAGAAGGTGAAGGATGATATCATAATGGTGCAAGTGTATGTCGATGACATCATCTACGGATCTACAAATGAAGATTTATGAACTGAGTTTGAGGATATCATGAAAAAGAAGTTTGAGATGAGTGATCAAGGAGAGATGAACTTTTTCCTGGCATTACAAGTGAAACAAGATGAAACTGGAATTCTCATTCACCAAGCAAAATATGTTAATGAGATTATGGAAAAGTTCAAAATGCAGGACTCCAAACCTATCTCCACTCCCATGGCATCTAGACCACTATTGACAGCAGATGCAGATGGAGAATCCGTGAGTGAATTCATGTATCGGTCAATGATCGGATCACTGATGTACCTTACAGCCAGCATGCCAGATATTATGCATGTAGTGTGCGTGTGTGCACGTTATCAGGCTAATCCTAAACTTTCTCATTTAGTTGATGTTAAACGTATTCTTAGGTATCTGAAGGGTAGGCCTAGGCTTGGACTTTGGTATCCTAAGAATACTGATTTTCAATTGTTTACATTTACTGATAGTGATTATGGAGGTAGTTACCTTGACAGGAAATCTACAACTGGAGGATGTCAGTACTTGGGAGACAGACTCATCTCCTGGCAGAGTAAGAAGCAGCATACCGTGTCTAAGTCAACTACAGAAGCTGAATATGTGGCAGCATCAGCTGGATGCTCACAGGTAGTATGGATTCAAAATCAGCTAACAGACTATGGTATGGAATTCATTAACACTCCAATCTTTTGTGATAATGCTGCTGCTCTGCAAATTGTCAAAAACCCTGTTCAACATTCCAAAACAAAGCATATAGACATCAAGGTACACGTTATCTGTGATTGCTATGATAGGAAGTTGATTCAGTTGGAAAAGGTAAGCTCAGATCAAAATGTTTCAGACCTTTTCACAAAACCCCTCCCTCGTTCCAATTTTGAAATGTGTGTTGAAGGCCTAAGGATGATTGCCTTCGAGGAATGATCTGATCAAAACTTTTTGTATATAGTTTTGCTTTTGCTTTAAGTTTATTTTTTAATATATATATATATATATATATATATAATATATGTAAAAAAATTATTTTAAGAAAAAGGTGTTTTTGTTTCAAAAGCCTCATAAAAACAGGGGAAGAAATGTCAATGTTTCAGAAAATCTGAAAAATTTGTTTGAGGTTTTTATGAAGTCTTTTGTTTGCCTTGAGTTGGTAGGAAGTGATGTAAATTCCAAGACAATCGGAGACTGACACGTGTAAGGCTGAAGTGAAAGACGGCTCAAAGATGATGTGTCGGTAAGCTATATCAAAAATCAAAAACTATGACCATAAAAAACTATGACCATCCAAGTAAGTGCAGTAAACTTAACTTCTATATATGTTTAGGTTTCCATCCTAGTTTACATAGTTTAAAAAATTGAGTCCCAGCAAAAATGGGTTGAGAGTGGTATCCACCTAGTATTCACTCTCTCACACGCCATGTTCTGCTGTTATGACAACACCCCATTCAAAAAGAAAAATGAAAAGAATGAAAAGAAAATGAAAAAATGAAAAATGAAAAGAAAAAGGAAAACAATAAAATAATTATTGTGTTTGGTATTCTCTGCGTGCTTATGCAGCCGACCTGATCACCAACTGATAATTTACAAAATAAGTGTTTGTCATGACGGTGTTGCATGGTTCCTCAAGTTAGGGGTTTGTGAATCCTCAATAAACTCTGAGGTTGGGTAGGTTTTGCTATGAACAATTGGGTGTGGGGACAGTTAAACATGACGGTAATTATGTACCATAATTAAGCACTTCAAAATTTTTATCTAGATGTGAGTTTATATGGTTTCAAAAATTTTGGGCAATCGTCTAGAGCGTCGAGTAACGGAAGCTGAAAAGGGTTCCTCAGTCAAAGATTTGTCTGGTTTGATCCATGAAAAACATCAACCTCAAGGTAAGTATGTTTTTATCTCGTGTTTAGATTATCTTAATTTTGTGCATTTTTATTTTATTATCTGTTTAAGCTTTTGAGTGTTTAAAATTTAATTTTTATGATCAAGATCAGATAATCGGGGTATAAGTCTGAGGGGAAGCTTTGCAATTCTCAAATTCTTCAAAGTTAACACTTTTTCATGAGAATTAACATTTAAATAGAGGTTTGGGAGTTTTTAAAAGTTGGAGGGGCCTTAATGAAAATTTTTCAACGGTATATAAAAGCCTTCACCCTTTTACGATCGGCATTTCCGATCCTTTCTCTCTCGTTTACGACTCCGCCGCAGAAAAACCCTAACACCGCTGCCCTCGCCGGAAAAACTTTTCCGACCACCTCCGGCCGTCCTTTCTGTAATCAGACCTCACCATCACACTCGCAATTCATTCCCGACCAAGAAACCCTCATCAATCAACTGTTTTCACAAGGCTTCATCGATCTAGTCACGGGTTTTGTGTTTTGAGCCCTAACTCGTGTTTATTCTCAGTTTTTACTGTGTTCGAGTCGTTTAAGCTAGATTTGAAGTCGGATCTGTGTTAGAAACTGTTAAAAGGTAGTGCTAGGTGCTCGGTTTACATGTTTGAGGTGTATTAACGAGTTTACGAGTTTGTTACAGGTTCAAAAATGGAGGTTTTGGGCATTTACGACCGTCGCGTTGGAGAAGATGACGATTGGTGTTTACGATCGTCGATTATGATCCAAGTTTACGATCTCTTATTTACGACTCCATTTAGGATCGGGCTTAGGGTTCCCTCGAGAGATTACGATTGGGCCCGTTTGTTTACCGACTGGACTTAGGTTGACCCGATCGTGAACCCACTTTCGGATCGTAAACCCGAACAGTGTATCGAAAACCCAAATAATGGATCGTAAACCCGATGTTCGAGTCATAAACTGGTGTTTTTAATTATAAACACTTAATTTGACACTTAATCTTTTTAGAATCTCATCAAACTTAATCGTTTTAAGTTAAAATTAAATGTGTTTGTCGAGTTGTGATTCAAAATCAAATGTTGTTCTTAAAAGTTTAAATTGAGATTTTCTGAACTTAACAAGTTAAATGTGATAATCAATTGAACTTGAAGATATTGTTGACAAACATAATTTCACTTTGATGAGTTTAGGCTTGATGCAGTTGTCTCGTTTTCTCAGATGGCAGAAGATATGCTTGATGACGAGATTCATTTTGAAAGAGATCATTGCATCCCGGCCTATCTTGATGATCCTTCAGAAAGACATATGCAGCTATTTTACTCTCTGGTGGCAGGATTAAATGTCTGCAAAATTAATCATGCTCTGCGGACAAGTGTGCTGATCGATGAGCAACTTGTTAGAGATTTCTGGGGAACTGCAAGAGCAAATGTTGACAAGACAAGAATCACTGCAACCATTCAGAACCGACCAATCGTGATTCTTGAAGAAGACATTCGTCAGGGTTTAAACATCAATGATAAAGCTGAAGATCCAATAGAGTATTCAAAGGCTGTTGTGTTGGAAGGTGCTCAATCCTTAGGGTATGAAGGAAAGTTCCCTCCCATTTTCAAGAAGTTACTACCGCACTACTGGAGGTATCTGGCTCATTACATGCAGAAATCCTTCTTGGGGAAGAGAACAAGTTTTGATCAGCTAAACAAACTGCATGGCACATCGTTTGTTGCATTGGCCTTAGACTGGAACTTCAATTTCTCAAAAATGATGTTGTTGGATTGGATTGGCAATGCTGATTTGAGCGCCAGAGAACAGTTCCTGATGACATCTAGATTTGTGTAGATGGTGGTCATGAAGAAATATCCCATGATAGAAGAAAGGATAGAGAAGTTAGATATCAAGTTCATGGATAACGGTGTGTTCGGCTTGCAAACCCAAGACAGAAAGGGAAAGAACAGCTATCAAGGGAGGCTAGAATGGTCTAAAAGGGGTGCCTTTCCTGAAGTTCCAAGGGAACAAGACCAAGAAGAAACTGATTCTGAGCCTGAAGTGTATCCGGTGAATGCATCACTTGCTGAAGACCATGATGTGACAGCAACTGTTCCAGTGAATGTTCAAGAAGAAGCGGAGAATATCCCGTCTGATGAGGAAAATGTGATGCATGACATCTTTCCTGAGCATGAGAATCTAAATGATGACATCTATGGGGATCTAGGGCCCATCAGCCATAAGAGAACGAGGAATGACTTAAATTCCTCTTCTAGCAGTGGTTCAGTTCCACAAGAGTTGGATGCTCAATTTGAAGTGGAGGATGTTTTTGAAGAGCCAATTCCTGTACGTGAGCCATCACCAAGGAAAAAGTCAGATCCCAGAGCCATCAGGTTTAAATTCCAGAAAACTACCTCAAGCCTGATGGTATTTGAACCTACACATGCCAATGTACAAAATGTTGATGCATCTGAACCTACAAATGAAGAGAGCACACCCCAGGCTGATCGTCAGGTTGATGTACCGGAATCAACTCCCATGCAGATCGAAAGTCCTATTCGGAATGAACATAGCCTAGTTCATGATGAAAGGAAACTCTTTGATGTGGACAGTATGTTTGTGGAGCCCAGTCCAGTGAGAGTGAACTAATCTGCTGAATCTAGCCAGCCTCCTGTCGTTCCAAGCTTCCGTCCGTACCAAGCACTGGTTGAAGACCTTGCTCAAGCTAGTGAACTTCCAGTAGACCTCAGGATAAGTAGTGATCCTCAGATCAACTTCCTTATTTCTCAAAACAGGAAGAGAGAAGGTGAGATAAAGGAACTAAAAGAAGAAAACGAGAAGTTGAAGGAAAAGGAAAGCAAGAGCGAAGCCAGTATTGCATTTTTGTATGCAGGGATACTAGAGCTGAGAAAGAAGGTAGAAGACTTACAAAAGTCTAGTGGTCCAAGTGCTCAGGGTGCCCCAGGACAGAGTTCTTCTCAAAGTGCAATACATGAAGATGAAGGAGATGACACAATTGAGATGTCTGAGTATGTTCGTGGTGGAAGATTTGTTTCAAAGGCTCCTGAAGGTCAAGTCACTTTGAGAGGGATCACTGCATACCTGCTTATCTTGATGACCCTCCTGAGAGACACATGCAATTGTTTTACTCTTTGGTGGTAGGATTGAACGTGTGCAAAATTAATCATGCTCTCAGAACAAGCGTGATGATCGATGAACAACTTATCAGAGAATTCTGGGGAACTGCAAGAGCAAGTGCAGATAAAACAAGGATCACTGCACATATGGAGGTTCTTGATTCTTCTCCAAGTAGCAACAACTCATGGAATATGATGTTGAAGATTCTGCAATATGGAGTGAATTGTAAGAACGTTCATAATGATCGACGGGTTGTGCTTTATTTGAAAGATTGTGATTGTGGGAAGGAATGTTGTCGTGAGAAAGCAGCATATAAGGTTAAATATCATCTGCGAAAAGTTAGCCTTAAGGACGTCGCTGTGGAATTTTTAATAGAATATAGAAGACAACAAGGAACAGCTGATACTGTAACAGATGATGCTGGGCTTGTTGGTCATGTTCATCTTAACAAGACACTGTTGAAGGATTTAATCTTTCATGGAACAGCGAACCGGATCGTGGAACGTGAATGGTGGTCAAGCAAGAAGCCAAATACCTTTAGATTTGATTTACTGCTTCCGTAGACGCTCTAATGGTTCATGCCTAGGGGAAGATTGTTGGGCTATACCTTATGAGGCATGAACATTAAAGTGGGCTAACTTGGATTTGGATTAGGAGGTTTACGATCTGGGCTTGTTGGGCCGGTTATCCCTATTGGGTGTATGATTATGATTAGGGTTTTGTAATGGGTACTATATAAACCCAAGTAGTTTATGATTTCCCTAGTTGTTGGTTTACGATTTGTTCATTCTCTCACATATTTCCGATCGTAATCATCAATCAAAGAAAGTTAGTTTGTTCATCATTCAACATTTGATCTTTTTTTGTTGTGTTTCACTCATATCAAGTCTATTTCATCTACTTTCTCATTAATCGATCTCGTACAAGGTTTCCGCACTTGTTCGAGATTAAGATATCGTGAACGGTTGTTGATCCCGGACCAACAGGGGCACCATAGCAATAACAATCACAGGTGGAGACAACGGCAGTCAAGCAAACAACAAAAGCTTAAGCAGGCATAGGCACCATAGGTTGAAACATTTGAGGCTGAGCTGGAGTTGGCTGGTGACTGGTGCTCTTGAGATAGTTGGATCAGCGGCAGATATGCACATGATGGCCGAGAAGGCTACAGTTTGTGCATTGCCAATATGGAAGGTGGGTAGGGTGATGATGGTTGCACCGATTCCATAAGGGGTGAAGTCCCAAGTAGGGCTTCTTAGCTTTCGGTGCAAAGTGGACACTTTGATCAACAAGGGGTGCGGGGATAGTAGCATCAAATGGAGCAACAAGAGTTGTTGCCCTAGCAGCAATTTTGACTTTCTCTTCCTTTTGTTGAATCTGGCAGAGAAGACCAAACGCCTGAGTTTCCTTGCGCTAGATCGGGGGTATTGGCATTGAGAGCATGCTAAATTAGATGAGGGAGGACAGCCGTCACTTGACGTAAAACCTCTCGAGCCACTAGACGGTTGCGGCGACGAATACAACGATCCAAGAAAAGAAAAGAGAAAGAATCAAACATGAGACAATGGGTACATCAAGGTGAGTGACCGATTTAAAATCATGAGACAACTGAATCGATATGTGACGCCCACTTCCAGACTTGGCTCCGGAAGGGGTCACGTGTCGGATTTACTCATGAACGCAAGGTACAACAGAGATAATAAAGGCAGCGGAAATTAAAAACTTTTTATTTATTTTATATAGCCAAGTACAAGTACGGTAAGATACTACACGGTTATCTAAAACTATACAAGATAACGTTTATTTATCTATATTACTTTGCCAGCAGCCCTATAGCTTTACTCGAGTAGCTTGCCCACCTCACCCTGCTCAGACCTTTGTCTTTCCTTTTATGTTTGGATCCTTAACGTCACCTGATATACATACTTTAAAGGATCAGCTTATGCTGGTGAGTTCTACATTTTTCTAAAAGCGTTACCTTTTCTTGAAAGTTTATTCCAACGCTTAGGCCTAATGGCCCCATTTATCAGGTATAAAACATAACGGCGATATACCAAAACATTCATTCATTCACATTATCAGATATAAGACATAACAGAATTATATCAAATCATTCATTCATTTATTCAACTAAGCATTGTCTATTGGAACCACGTTAGCTCCTCGGGAAACCGTCGTCACCCGAATATCAGTCATAGAGTAACCGTCGCTACCCCGGGGAACCGTCATTCCCCGCTTTCAGTTGTACAACCCCAGTCTTCCT
>JBCNJP010009984.1:0-25146 GCA_039602395.1 Deinandra increscens subsp. villosa | reverse complement strand
AGGTTCATGTGAAAACAACTTTTATTGCGAAAACACGAAAACAAATATTAAAACCCCTATAACTTTTTCATACGTTAATATTTTTTAAAAAAATTTGCACCAAAATTCTTAAAATTATGTTATCTTTAGTTCTGGAAAAAATTAAAACAAAAATCTGTTAGAGCATATTCCTATGCTAACGTGTGTCTCGTGTATTGTATCTAATATAGAGCATCTATGTGAGTGATATAGTCACTGGCCGTACCAGATGCACCGCCGGACCAGATGGTCCGGGCGGACCAGATGGTCCGCGGGTGGTCCGCTGGCCTGGTGACTAAGTGACTATAAATAGTCCATGTTAGAGAGAGTTAGAGGTTCTGTCAATTTCATATCTCTTAACTGTGTGTAAACTGAGTGTGTTTCTCTCTCTACTTGTAATCTCTAAGTGAATCAATAAAGCAAAGCTTTATTTACATCTTGTTGCTATCTGATTACCAAATCATGCTGTAGTAAGATCATCTAGTGGTTTTTCAAGTGGTATCAGAGCATTCCAGGTTGCTCTACTGCTGTGATTTGGTAAGTTTTCGAAATTCTAGAGAGAGAAAGTTTGGGTTTTCTACGTTTTTCATCATTTTTTTCGTAATTCCGAGTGTTTCAACGATGAAAAATGATTTCTAAGTGTTGCTGGAGTGTTTTCGCATCATACTGATCCAGTTTCTAGCTTCATTTGTCGGAATCTGTGAAAATCAGACAATTTCAGCTTCGTTTGCATTTGGTCCGCCGGATGAACATTTGGTCCGTCGTTTGATCCGCCCCAGCAATCTTCATCAGTCTGATCTGCGGCAGTTACAGCGTATCAGTGTGATCCGCTGAAAAATCTGGTCCGCCGTACCAGTTTTGATCCGCCGTACTAAAATCTGATCCGCCTGGCTTATTTGATCCGGAACTGGTCCGCTGGTAGTATTTTGATCCGCTGGAATTGTTGGTCCGTTGGCAGAAGACATATCTTCACTAAAACTGACGTAACTTGCAAACCGTTTGGAGATACGGAACCCAATACCAGCCAAAACGTTCGTATTTCCGAGATCTAGACGTGTACTAAACCTGAAAGGTCTGTACCCCCCAGTTTGACCCCCAAAATCCGCTTGGAAGACCCTCGTTTTTTAGTTCAAAGTTTTGGAGTTTTAGATTTAACATCAAAATGAGTGATTTCTATGCAATGACTGCTGCTCAAACATCAATGCAAGCCATGTTGAACTATGATAATGAGATGGGAAGAACTCAGAAAGTTCCTAAATTGCTAAGGCTTGAAGATTATCACAATTGGAGAAGTCGGTTTGAATCTTACATTTATTCACAAGATATTGAAAGTTGGATTCCAATTGAGAAAGAATATGAATATCCAATGATAAGTCCCAATAAACCAAAGATGATTAGTAGTTTCGATGCTGATGAACGGAAATTGTTTGCTCGAGAAAATAAAACATATAGTTATCTTACAATGGCCTTACCAAAAGAATTAATGCATCAATTTAAGCAATATACAACGGCTAAGGAGTTATGGGATGCTATTGAAGAGAGATGTACTGGTAATGATCAATACAAAAATACTCGAAAGAAAGTTTTGAAGAAAAGAGTTTGATAATTTCAGGCACTACGAGAATGAGAAGATTCCAGATTTGATTGCTCGGTTTTCTCATTTGATAAATGAACTTGATGTTGTTGGAGTCAAGAAAGATAGTGATGAATTGAAAGAGAAAATTCTGGAAGCTTTACCAGAAAAATGGGAAAATTATGTGATGATGTTGACAAATGATCCAAATTATTCAAATTGGACTTTCAATCAAATAACTAGCAAATTACAAGCTCGTGAGATGGAACTGCTGGTGAAGAAATCTACACATCCTACAGTTCAAAATCCTGAATTGTACTTTGGAGAAAATAATGCTACCGTTCATGCTAAGGCAAAGTCACATGCTATTTCAAGCAATAATCCGCCGGTAACAGCTTTTCTTGCTGGGCATTCTGAAAATTCTGGTTATTCTTCAGGGTGTCGTTTTACCATTCCTGATAGATCAACAACTAATTCGCATCCTACTCAATCAACTGAAGAATTGGCTGCATTATTATCTGCTTTTATATCTTCATCGTCTGGATCGATATTTGGTCAAGTTAGTGATGCTGGTTTAAGTGGAACTGAGTTAGAACAGCTGGATGATGATCAATTAGCTGAATTAGATCTGCATTGGCAATTTGCAATGATGGTTGAAAAAGGAAGACGATTTATCAAGAAACATGGAAAGAATTCTTTTGTTCCAGGAAATAGAAAATTGGGTTTGGATAAATCTAAAGTAAAGTGTTACAATTGTTCCAAGGTTGGACATTTTGCTCGTGAATGTTCTCAATCATCATCTGATAAGAGTAAATCTGATAAGACTGACGCAAAAGCTATTATGGCTCAAGCTCAAGCAGATAAAGAATTTGATGAATGGTCAAAACAATTTGACAAATCACCTATTGCTTTGACTGCTATTCAAGATACGTGTGCCGATTCAGACGAATGTTGTTATATCAATGGTCAACATGTGGCTTTAATGGAAAATGTCGAAGTTGAATCAAGTGGGTATACATCTGAAACAAGTGAGTCTGAAGTTAGTGGGTACGAGTCAACTTGTGAATTTTGTGCTGAAAAGGATAGAAAAATTCGTGAATTGGTTCAAGAAAAGGAAGGGTTAATGGTTGAGAGAACACTGAAGGAAACAGAATTAGAAAGTTTCAAGAAGAAAGTTGAAAATTCTGATGAGTTTTGCAAAATAAATGAGAAATTAATAAACGAAAATGACGAGTTGATGGAAGAGATTGTCAAGCTTAAGAGCAAAATGGACGACATAGTTGCTCAAGATAAGGAAAAATTTCTGAAGTTGACAACTGAGAATGAGGAGTTGGTTAAAAGTGTTGAGAAATGGGAGAGTGAAGCAAAAGACGCCATCGAAGATTTTGATGCTTTGTTTAGTAAATCCAAAATAAAAATGGATTCTCTTCAGCAATTGTATGATGATCTTCAGAAAGAGTTTGATGGAATTAATGCAAAAGAAAGTGATCGTCAAAAGGAACATTCCATCTTACTTGATAAAGTCACGACTTTGACACATGAAAATCAGTTGTTGAAACGAAATATTGAGATTCATGAAGGCCGTGTCAAGAAAATTACTCAGGAAGTGTGTGATGCTCATGATCAGATGCGACAGGAAAAGTTTCGATTTAATACAGCTTCAGAGCAATTAATTGAATCAGAAATAGCATTGGGTGAAGCTCAAAAGAAAATATCTGATCTGAATGTTGAAGTGTTGGATCTTAAGAGGCAGTTGAATAATTTGAAGAATTCACATTCTTTTACCAGTTACTTATGCAACGACGAGAATTTCAAAAAGGTTTTTGGAAGCGAGGAGTATAATCAGATTCCGCATCCGGTTATTGAATCTGATGTTCTTGTTGATATTCATGATTCTTGCATAACTGGTGATTATTCTGAATTTGTTGCAACGAAGTCTGACTTGAAGAAATCACAGAAGTTAAAGATGAAAGTGGAACAAGTGGAGAGTTTGGTTGATAATTTCCCAACAAAGTTTGTTTCAGGTGGTTTTATGTCCGAAGCGGGAGTTGGTTCTGTTGGAAACCAAGTGGAGAAGGATGCAAAGCAGTTGCATGACGAAAAGTTTGCTGCTCAACTGGTTGAAGCTAACAAACTAAAGGATATTAAAGCTTCGTTTAATCAAGCTGCTAAAGCGGGTCCTTTGTGTTCTAAAGTCGATTTAACTAAGCTACCGGGTTACAAACGTTGTGGTTTGGGTAGTGATAGTAAGAAGGGTGCAAAGAATGTCAAGAAAAATATGCCCAAGAAAGCTCTAAAAGTCAAGAAAGACACAAGCTTGGAACAAATTTATTATTTGGCTCAAGTCTTCATGTCTACAATGGAAAAGGGGTTCGGAGGAAAGATCCAAAAGAAGGCTTCATCTACAAGTTCTTCTGGTGAAGTTCAAACAGTGAAAGTTTCATCTTCATCTGGATCAAATTCCACTCCTCGAAGTCCTACTTCAAAATGGGTACATTCTAATCAATTTCAATTTTTTGATGATATTTCTGATAATTCTGAGCCTGTTGAGAGGTGTTCATCAGTTCAGGGCACACCACAATCTACACGATCATATCGTCTGTGCTATCAGTGTCGCCGAAAGGGACACATGGCACAGGATTGTCCTGCAACTGGTAAAAGATCATTTTCAAACAAATCTGCCACATTTATCGATGAATCAGGCAAAAATTTTACTGAGTCCACACCGTCTAACACTAAGTCTAAAAAGAAACAATTTTTTAAATTTGATTCAAGTGTTGATGGTTCGTCACAGGATGATGTTTCAGTAAAAACAGAAAAGGTCAAAATGCAGTGGCGACCTAAAGTGGTCAGCAAAGCTGCAAATGATTTTGTGGAAGACACTGGTCGACCAGAAGCTGTGTGCTTCGGGTCATTTGAGTACTAATCTTTATAACTAGTATGCAGGTATTTCTAGAAGAACCGTTGGTGATTGCAAAGTTGCTGATGGAGGAGTATTCTGCGTACTTCACTTAAATTGACTGCTTTATCTTACAAAATTGCAAGTTTTTCTGAAAGCTTAAACTGAAAAGGTATCAGTATCGATTGGTCAATTTTTCTTTCTTTAATGCATTTTGTTTGTAGTTTAGGGAGAGAAAATTGAAAAACCAAAAATAGTGTCTTTGTGTTTTTGTTAAAATGAAAATCCAAAAATAGAGTTTTCATTTTAAGGGGGAGAAAATGAAAAATATAAAAACATCGAAAAATGGAAAAGACAAAAAACATTTAGAAAAAATGAGAAATTGTATCCAACATGATTGGGAAATGATGGTACATTGGCTTATGTGTCTGACTCATGGATAAAATAGATGAAAAAGCCATAAGATCATTGCTCGATATACTTGGTAGGCTCGGCATTAAATCAGAAAGTATTCAGATGTGATAAACACATTAAATATTAATGCTTGACCAAGTGGACAACATCTTGATGCATGTCTCATGATATCAAGAAAAGATATGTGAAAAAGAAAATGAAAAGTCACTGTGTATACGTGTGTTCATTTTGCAAAGATTTCAACTTGTTTGATTTTCTTTATTTTGTCAAACGATCGGACTTTCTCTGCGTGTCGAAAGACCGACCTGATTGTTGTTCGTTTGACGTTTTGCTTTATTTTCTTTGGTGTTTCGTATAACTCATCGGACTTTCTCTGCGTGTACGGGAGTACCGACCTGATTGTTGTTGAGTTATACAATTTCAACTTGTTTTATTTTCTTATTTTGTTAAATCCGAGGCCTTATCTGCGTATCGAAAGATCGACCTTAAGGTAGACGATTTAACGTTCTTATTTCTTTTTGCATGGAACATAGTTGACTGAATCATGAATACAATCATTATGTGATTAAATCACAAATGAAATCACAAAGTGTGATATAAAATGCAAAAACATATCTGAGTATGTCTGATAGTGTGGGGTACACTGGTCAAAGCAAACTAAATCAATCAATAACATATCCAGATGTTATGAGTATGATTGTGCCTGAGTTTAAAATGGACAAATTATACCGGTAATCGACATGACTTGTGTGCTGAAGTATTTGAAATTGAAGTGTAGTTCAGCATGTTATGACCAATATGATCCCAAGTTGTGATCTTTCTCACAAAAAAAAAAATTGTGTGTGATTCAGTATTTCATTTCTGTATTGCATTTATGTTTCATATTTGAAAAATCCAAAAAGATTTTCGGTGTGTTTTGATATAAAGTTTCAAAAAGCCAAAAAGATTTTGTTTCTTATTTGTTTTCGACCGATCGATATGTGATACACAACTAACATTTCAAAACTATATCTTGGATTCTTGAAGAGAAGTTTTGTGCCAAGATTAAATTAATTTTCAAAAGAAAAGGAAAACTGCGTTTCTGTCTTCTGAAATTGCAGGTTATCTGAGTGAGAAGACTCAAGCATGGTGAAAGGGGGAGTATGTTATATCTTTCACAAGTGGATCTTGAAGTTCAAAGTTTTTCAAGGTTGATCCAGCCATGCAAGCTCTAATTCTTACAAGATTTCAAGTTGAAGATCGGATGCAGCATTGTTGAAGATTGAAGACTGAAGTTTAGTTAGAATATAGATACACTACACGTTAAGGGGGAGTTTGTTAGAGCATATTCCTATGCTAACGTGTGTCTCGTGTATTGTATCTAATATAGAGCATCTATGTGAGTAATATAGTCACTGGCCGTACCAGATGCACCGCCGGACCAGATGGTCCGGGCGGACCAGATGGTCCGCGGGTGGTCCGCTGGCCTGGTGACTAAGTGACTATAAATAGTCCATGTTAGAGAGAGTTAGAGGTTCTGTCAATTTCATATCTCTTAACTGTGTGTAAACTGAGTGTGTTTCTCTCTCTACTTGTAATCTCTAAGTGAATCAATAAAGCAAAGCTTTATTTACATCTTGTTGCTATCTGATTACCAAATCATGCTGTAGTAAGATCATCTAGTGGTTTTTCAAAATCAAGTTTTTTTAAAAATTATTATTGCACAGGTGTAATAATTTCTTTTATTATTATTATTGCACATATGCAATGATATTAAAACTTTTATAACTTTTTCATATGTTAAATTTTTTTATAAAAAATTGCACCATAAATCTTATAATTCTGTTATCTTTAATTCTGGATAAAATTAAAAAAATGTAATGTTTTTTTTTATTTTTTTATTATTGCACATGTGCAATAAAAAATTATTATTGCACATGTGCAATAATATTAAAACCTCTATAACTTTTTCATACGTTAATATTTTTAATAAAAAAATTACACCATAAATCTTATAATTCTGTTATCTTTAATTTTGGAAAAAGTTTAAAAAAATTAACGTTTTTTTGTTAATATTGCACATGTGTAATATAATTAATACGCATTATTACACATGTGCAATAATAAAAAAATCACGAAATTTTAAATGTTTAATTTATTTTCCCAGAATTAAAGGTGACATAATTTTAAGACTTTTGGTGCAAAAATTTTTAAAAAATATTAACGTATGAGAAAGTTATAGAGGTTTTAATATTTGTTTTCGTGTTTTCGCAATAACATCTTGTTTTTATTTGATCCTTCCCCTATATATATATATATATATATATATATATATATATATATAGGATTAGGATCGTGTGAAAACCCATTTATTTTGTGAAAACGTGAAAACCACTTTAAAACCTTTATAATTTTTTCATACGTTAATGTTTTTTCATGAAATTTGAGAACCAACTGGTTTTGAGAACTTTTGAGAATCATTTTGAGCCACAAGTTGTATATAAGGAAATCCCCCCCCCCCCCCCCCCATGAATTTGAATGCTTCCCCATGAAAATTAAGGGCTCAGAATGGTTCTCAAAAGAAAAAATTCTCATTTGAACCTAACCCTATATATATATATATATATTATATATATATATATATATATATATATATATATATGAAGGTTAAAACTGAAAAACAAAACAGATTTTTGACCCTGATTTGGCCTCGATTAAAAAGTGATTCCACGGTTTCCTCCACTCAAGAGGGGTTTCATTTTACCATTTCTATATATATATATCTATATATATATATATGTATGTATGTATATAGAGGAAAGGTAGAATGAAAACTCACTTGAGTTGGGAAAACTTTAAAAACCAATTGTAGACCATTGATAATGTCCATCTAATGGTTATCATTTTTCTAGGTTTTTCTTTTAATTTAATTACCCATTTTCCTTTGTCTTTTAGTAGAAAAGGGTATTATGGGCACAAGTAAATTTCACATCCCAATAACATCATATCATTCTCTTTCCAAGAACATCCCTTTCATCTTCAACATTACTTCCAACCACAATCTATCTATCCACCATTTCAAAACTCACTTTCCTCTCTCCACCATCACTTTCCACCTCCACCATTACCACCTCCGCCACCACCATTACCATCTTCGCCACCACCATTACCAACTCCGCCACCATCATTACCCATTATGCTACCACCTACTCTGTCTCTCTTTCTCTTCATTTCTTACCTATCTCAACCCCCCCCCCCCCAGAAAATTCTAAGCTTCCTCCATGGATGAGTTCTTCTTGGAAGTTTCATCCCCTTCGATTGCAAGCATGTATATTTGAATAAAGTCGATTGAGTCATCACCATAATGATTGCTAAACTGAAATCAATAAAGACACCATTGTGGATTGAGCTAGATTAATCCATTTTCAGGTACCCTTGCCCCTATTTTTCAGATATGAGCAGATCTGTAAGTTTTATGTAATCGTCGAGTGGGCTAGATTTCTCCATGATGGTAACATGTTTTTTATATATTTTTAAAAGTTTAGTTTCCTTTTGTTTTGCCTTGATTTGATATTGAAAGTATGTAGTAAGTCAAAGTATGAATTTGTATTTATTATTCCCAAAAGAGATTTATGATCTTTTACTTAGTGTCATTAAGACAAAATATTAATTTTTGTATTTATCAATGAGATAAATGATGAAGTATCTCATGTTAATGTTAATGTAATTTGTGCCCTCAAAGTAAGTTGCCAATAATCATGTTATGTATGTATATTTAGATATATATTTTCCCTTGGATACCTCTGTGTAGTTTAATATGCTTTTTTAGTCATGTTACGTATGTAAATTCACTTACTTAACATGTATAAATTTACATATGTAAAAAGACGTTACATATGTTAATTCACTTACATAATATGTTAAATCTCATTTATCTATTTAATTTACATATGTAAACTTGTCCTCCATATGTAAAGTTATGTATGTTAATGCTTGAACTAATGTGATTAAACATTTTGAGGGGAGGATATTGTGGTTTCACATATGTAAATTTACCTCTGTAACATAAGTAACATGCTAACGAAGTTACATATGTAAATTTACCTATGTACTTATGGTGAATCTTGTTATGTTTCATCTCATTACCTATGTAAATTTAAGATATTTTATATGTAATTTTATCTATGTAACATGTTACATCTCATTATGTTTCATATGTAAATAAACCTATGTATTTATGGTAGATCTTGTTAGAATTTTTAACGATGTAAACATGTTAAAAAGTGTTTTAGTCGTTGATTTTCAATTTTCTTTAATCTATTTTGTTTAAAACTGGTTTAGTTGATTCAATTATTAAAATATATTTTCTAACTTTTATATTTAATATCTAATGTTACATATGTAAATTTACTTATGTTCTCATCCTTTTAAATTTATAAGTTTATTAAGTAATGACATAACATTCATTTTCATTCATTTATGAGTATTTATTTTCTGATGGTACATAAGTAAACTATATATTTAGAAAATTTTAATTCATTGTAAGTCTTTATTTTCTGAAGTTACATATGTATTTTATCTACGTAATATATGTAACGACGTCACATATGTGAATATATGTAACGATGTTACATATGTTACATATGTATTTTATTTAAGGTAACATATAGATTTACCTATATACTTATGGTGATCTTGTCATAATTTTTAAAGATGTTAGATATGTAATTTTACATATGAAATTACATATGTAACATGCTACATCTTGTTATCTATTTAAATTTACATATGTAAATGTACTTATGTAACTTTTATGAGTATTAACTAATAAACTTGTTTTTTTTTGTAGGTTAAAAGATTTTTGTGTCAAAAATGAAGATGACTATCAAGAATGGAAGCATAATTAGC
Source organism: Deinandra increscens subsp. villosa (assembly GCA_039602395.1). Taxonomy (NCBI): domain Eukaryota; kingdom Viridiplantae; phylum Streptophyta; class Magnoliopsida; order Asterales; family Asteraceae; genus Deinandra; species Deinandra increscens. Next base: position 15,355 of record JBCNJP010009984.1, on the reverse strand, counting down.
TTTTATATATATATTTTTTAGCTTTGTTGGCTAATTATTATCAGTTTAGAACAACAGTTTTTGGTTTGTGAATTGGTACATATGTAAAGTGTTTTTTACATATGTAAACATGAGTACTACATATGAAAGTACAATTCATAAGTAACAGTGGAGTGTTTTTTTTTTAATTCGTACACATGTAACATGTCTACAATATTATTATAAGCCATATCTCATAATCCTTACATATGTAAACATCATTTTTAGATACGTAATAACTCTCATATGTAATAACAAAGGTTTACATATGTAAATATAGACATATACAATGTATCATATCTAGTCTCTCTCTACTGCATACATATGGCCCATACATATGAAAGTCTTATTCATAGTTTCACATGTAGTTTTTGTCCTACTGCATACATATGTAAGTATTTTTCATACATTGGAATGAAGTTCCTTTTAATTAATTCATATGTAACCTTAGAAAATATTTTGATATGTGAAATCTTATGCTTTTAAATATTCCTAATAAATAACACTTAATATTTATTTTATTGGTTGCAGTTTTTTTTTCATGTTTACCTATGGCAATATGGCATTAGTGTGTTCAAACCGAAGTAGATATGCTTATTTATAGTCAATGTTTTTTTTTTCACAAAATCGTTACTTATGTAAACATCAAATTTTTATATATGAACATATCATTATCTATTTTAAAACTGCATATGTAATGTCTAATGTTATGTTTACTTACATAACATGATAAAAACAATGATGGTGCATATGTAAGTATATGTTAATTTACTTACGTAATGACTTTACATATGTTAATGCACTTACATAATATGTTACATCTCATTTTGCAACTCACAATTAAATTGTTTCTTATTTTTGTCTATATAGCATGTGTAACGTTTTACGTATACAAACTGATGAACTTATTTCCTTTGTAGGTGAAGGAATTTTTGTGTCAAATATAAAGATGATTTTAAAGAACGACACATAATTAGATTTTATATTGTGCTGTAATATTTTTTTGTTAGGTTTTTATACTTTTTGATTATTTTTTTTAATATTCAACTATATATGAAACATTTTATAACATTTAGGTATATGAACGTATGAAATATAACACATTTTTTTGTAGGTGAAGTAATTTTGTATATAACACATTTTTTTACATATGTAACTTAACATAAACGTTTTATATTAAAGAAAATAATGACTAGTTATTTTATTAGAAAAAAGTCAAAATTTAACTATTTTAAAATTTTGTTTTAGTATTAGAATTTTTTTTATATTTAAAAAAAATACCTTTTTCTATGAAAAGGTTTTTTACTTCTATAAAACACGTATTTTAGTATTGTATAATAAAATGGGAAACAATTATATTTAATCTGTGATAATCGATTATTAGAAATTAATTTTAATAAGAATAGAATAAGGTGTTTAGTAATAAAAAGAATAAAGAATATAGATGTGAAAAGAAAGATGATGGAAGAGAGATGAGAGAGGAAAGAGAGTAAATGTGTCATAGATGAGAGAGGAGAGAGATAGATTGTAACATGTCTTCAATAATCTATTCTAATAAACGAAAAGATTTTCAGGTGAAGTGGCATCACCACAGCCCCCCTTGAAGTCACCGCAATGCCATAATTTTCACCAATTAAGGGCAAAAAAAATACTCACGGTGCTCTCTTTCAAACGTGCGGATCCTCTTGGTCGGATCCTTATAACCCGATATGTCATCCGTGAATCTCAATTCCATCGTATCATATACAAAAACCCTAATTTCACAAACTGTTAAATCGTCGGCTTCCTTCTCTTTCGCTCCTCACTGCGCTATTCGTCATCATCGGATTGTAGGTATGTTTTTTTTGGGTGGTGTGTTGAATAGTAATCGAAGCTTTATATATGCTTTGTTTACGATCATGTGCGAGTTTCTTGCTTTTTTTTAATCAGATTTTCGAAGTATGTTTCTCAAGTGTAGAATATCTTCCTTTTTCCATCCAGCTAAATTTAGATGTACGCCTCTCAAATGTATGTTTATTTGACAATCGTCTCTTGATTATGCAGGATTTGGGCCATCTCGCATGTTTTTCTTCTCTTTTGTGCAAGGTATGTTGGTTTTGATCTTTGTTGTGTTTTATCATTTCTTCCTTTTGTCTTCCTTTTGTAGGCAAAGGTGAACGATCACCTTCTCATCGTGAAATAATCAAACCTTAATCTCAATCGCCTGTTTTGAAGGTATTCCCTCGAATTGTTCTAAATTATTTCGTTACTTAATTGTTTTGATTTACATTTTTTCTACAAATTGATAGACCCTAAGTTTATCGATTCAATCTTGGATTTCTTATGTTGTTACGCGGTTCATTACGTTGTGTACATTGAAGCGAAATTGGTTTTCCTGGGCCTCTGTTCCAGATCTTGAAAATGCAGCAAATTTAGTTGTTTTTGGATACAAAACCTCAAATCTGAAATCTGTTTTGGGATTTCGAATAATGGTCCGGTTTTGCCTTTTCGACTGACGGTTCGGTTTTGGGGCTTTGACGATTGAATTTTCTTGAATATGCTTTGGTTATTGAAAAATTAACTCTGAGATTCTGTTGATGCTATGTTGATATTTGTGGATTCTCATTAGTTGCTATTCTTTATTTCTTGATTGTGGGTTATTTCATAATCCTTCTCTGCTTTATCTGGTGCGTATAGAGCACATGACGATGATGATTTTCCAAAATTGAAACTTTAACTTAGAGGCTATGATGCGTTGGAAAATGATGTTCTGGGAGGCGGAGACATGTTTGTTCTGGGAGGCGGAGACACGTTTCTCTCGCAGCCGATGTCTTAGCTATCTGAGCCTTTCGGATGGTTTGCTCTGTAAATGATATTATCTCAAAGTGTCTGATTACAACCTGAGCCATATACAAACTCCAGAAAAATCAATTTGGTGTTCTATTGTTTCTGTTGTTTTGAAGATGTTGCTTAACTAGGGGTATTTTATTTTTCTGTAACTACTATTTTATGTTGGGTTACTTTCATCTATGTTTGGGTTGTGATGTTATATATTTTTTTTCTTGCAGTTGATGGTTGTATTGGCTGTTTCAAGCATTTAGAACATTTTTTGCTCACTAGGTACTTTTTCCGATACTGTTTTCGTAATACATTGTGCTAGCTAGGGCTTCTCTATTACTCTTACTTTCACCGTGCTTTATGTTTACCAATAAAGTTTCAGCAACCTTAATAGTTATAAATGTAAAAAAGTTGAAAGAAAGTAACAAAAAAGTGTGAAAAATCTTCCCCTATTTGAATATAAATGCAATTTTTAATGTCGAAAAATAAATACTACTCTTTTCTTACCGTAATAAGACAAAGTGTTGTCAAATGTATAATATCATCATTAACAAGAGTCTACAAGGGGATACATATCCTACGGTCCATTGAGCATTTCAATGGTTGCTCTACTACTCTTGCTTTTCACTGTGCTTTTTGTTTACTATTAAATTTCAGCAACCTTAATAGTAGTCATAGATGCAAAAAAAAGTTTGAAATTGTAGTCATAGATGCAAAAAGACTTGAAAGAAAGTAACGAAAAAGTGTGAAAAATCAGTGCCAAACCCAAAATAGATGTAGCCCTTTTCGTTTATATACTTGGAGTTCCATGCATATGAGGCAAAATATGTAAACCTTCGATCATCAAAGATTGAACGTGTTTTCACACTTAGTGTCATTTCACCATTTATAGACTTTTAAAACTAATTTCATTTTGATTTGTGCAGAGGTGGATGGAAATGAAGTAATAAAATGAAGAAATAAGCATGTTCAGATTTGATTAATGTAACTTGAAGTGAATCAAGAGGAAGTGGTATGTGAGGTCCATTTATATAAAAACACTAATAAGTAATATTACCTTCATGCTTAAAGGTATTACCATGGAAAGTTTTGAACAAAGATAGACAATAGGTGGTTCTCTCACTCAAGTTACGATCGGCACCTCAAAAGGTATAATTGTCCATTTTTCTTTTGATATTCACTTTTTGGACTTTTCATTAGTATGTTGTTTTAACTTTTTTTAATTATTACAAATTTATAATTACAATAGTTTTCTTCTTAAAAAATTGAGTTAGTTACCTTTCAAAAGCATAAAATGTAACTAACCCAAATTTAATGCTTATAACCTAATGATCTTTAGTAAGTTTGGAATCTTGCAGCACACCATCTTCACCAATGAAAATAGCATTATTGTTTACTTATCCTTCTATAGTAAGTTTTATTATGGATATACATTGTAGTGTAAATTATTTTTAATTTTATAGTTTCCCTTTGTTGTTATATATTCATGATACAAAGCTTGATGATGGTCGAGATGAGTAGGTAATTAAAATAGAAAGAAGGTTGTAACGGAAGTTCTTTATGTTCAAAATGCAGGATTGAATCTGATTTTCCAACTATTGAGGTCAGATTTCATATTTGAAAAGTACACAAATAGAGTCGCAAGTTTGGTATGTTCTATTATGATTCGATTATATGTAGAATCACAAGTTTAGTATTTTGATTCATATATCTGATTCATGCCTATTTATAATAATACAATGTTGGTTTGCAATTCGATTCGGTCTTAGATAAATTATTTGATATTTGATTCATCCATGTCTAAAATGATTCGATTTTTGGAGTGTTATGCTATATAGTAGCATGTTTAATATTCTATTTTAACCCTCTAATTCATCCCTATGTATATCAATCTGATGTTGGTTTGTAATTAGTGGACCTAAATTTTATGTTTCTCAAGTATTAAACAAAAGATTATTTAAATTCATTATGTTTCTTATGCTGAAAATCATGTGATTCAACTTATCTGTTTTGATTTGTGTTTGATCCAATCTTAACAAGGAGTAATTCAACTTGGGGAAATCCAAAACTTTCTGAAAGTTATACTACGAGTGAGGTTCAAGGTATATTTTTGCGATTGTTTATTTTCTGCCTGAACCTTTTTTATCAAGGCATCATAACTTTCATTAAGTTTATTGTGGTCTCATTTTGTTTTCAGGTTGTAGATGTGAAAGAAGATCATCTGCAGGTTTTCCTGCTTAGGTATTAGTCTAGGTGTTTTTAGTTAATTCATATTCTTAGGTTGTAGATGTGAAAAAAGATCATCTGCAGGTTCTATATTCTTATACAGTTTAACTTGATTCAGTTTGCACAAGATGAATTGCAAAAGATGCATAACGCCACATTTGGTGAGAATTTTGATTGCCTTCAAGGTAATATTGATGCTTATTGTTAATTAATTAAGAAGTTTGTTTTTGTCAATGATATGGATTTGGTTCTTATTGTGGCGGTTTGTTAATGCATAAGCTTCCTTGATGTTAATTTGTGTGTTTTTTTTGTATTTGATTCTTCGCAGAAGTGAATCCTTTAGAAAGTAGTTAATTATGCCACAATCTGTATGTTCGGTTTATTGATTCTAATACTTTGCAGGTTATAAAAGGTTATGGATTTTATTGATACTAATACTTTGCCGACAATTGAGATGGTATGCCTTATCTTTTTGCGGTTTGACACCTATAGAAGTTGTTAATGTTTGTCTTTAATTATTCTTATAAGCCAACCAACAATTGTTGAAGCTCCAACACCAGAAATTGATGCCAAGATATCAAAGAAGAACAAGAAACTGAAAGATAAACAAGAGGGTGCTAATGATATGAATAATGGAGTTCAAAACAAGGAAACCAATCAAGATCAAACCCCTGAAAAGTAGGAATTTACTTCTTTTAATCATTCGGTGATCATCATTATTAATAAACAAAATGGATATGAGTACAACTTAAACGTTGCTTACATCTTTAATAATGTGATCATTTGTTATAAAACAAATGTGAATTACATTTATTTTTGTTGAATATATTTAACGGGTTTCTTTTTCGGTCACAGGATGGGTTTTGAAAGTTTTCCCAACTAGATTGGGTTTTCATACTAACCACCCCCTATGTATATATATATATATATATATATAGGGGAAGGATCATGCGAAAACGCTTTTATTTTGCAAAAACGCAAAAACCATCTTAAAACCTATATAACTTTTTCATACATTAATATTTTTTAAAAATATTTGCACCAAAAGTCTTATAATTATGTTATTTTAATTCTAACAAAACTAAAAAAATTAACGTTATTTTTTTCATTTATTTTTTTTATTTTTTTTGCGATGCACATGTGCATCACAAAAAAAAAACTCATACTTTTGAAAATGCGTGAGCATTGGATCGTCTACTCGATCTAGCTAATCGGATATCGAAACGTAATTAACCAATTGATTTATTGATCAAAACGAACAATTACAATAAGTGAAACACTTAGAAATGACACAGAGAAACCACTGTCAGAAACACACACTTAGCTGTAATCTCGCACGCTCAGAACTAACAATTACAAAGACCAAACACATATTTATACCAGCTGGCCGAGCTTCGTCCGAACCTCAGGTTCGGCCATTCCGAACTCCAGGTTCGGACCTAGTTCGGCCAGACCTAATTTGACTTGATCTTGTATATTGCTTGATACTTCACACGACGCACATATCAGGTATCAACAAACTCCCCCTCGTCGTGTGCAGTATCTCTTCAACATCAACAACTTTGTATCTTCAATCAAGCTCCCCCTCAAGTGTACAATCCGTTCGTTCAATGAGATGAATCTTCAAACAAACTCCTCCTCAACTAGATCGTAGCTTGATCTTGAATACTTGATAATATTTTAGTGTATCTCTGGCCTTTCATCAACAGCTTCAGAAGACTTGAAGTCGTGATATCTTGCACATAGCAACCTGCTCAACCTTTTAAATAATCTTGGCGCAAAACGTCTTTTTGAGACTCCAAGATACGTTTTTGAAAATGATTTGTATCACGTGTTGATCAGATCGAAAATAAAGCAGAAACAAAATCTTTTTGATTTTTCAAAGTTCATACTAAAACACACCGAAAATCTTTTTGGCTTATCTGAAATGAAATGAAATCACAATACAGAATCAAACACTATTTTTGATATGAGAAAGATCACTATATGGAATCGTATTGAACATAATGCACTGAACTGCACTTCAATTTCAATTAATCGAAGCACAGAAGTCATGCCGATTGCTGGTATAATTTGTCCAACTTAAACTCAGGCAAAATCATACTCATAACATTTGGATATGTTGAAGTATTGATTAGATTTGCTTTGACCAGTGTATCCCACACTATCAGACATAATCAGACATTTTCAGTTTTTCTTTCTTTTTCCGTTGTGTGACAGCACTTGTGATTTTTCACAATGCATAATATTGTCATGATATCGTCAACTGTGTTCCATGCAAAAAGAAATAAGAACGTTAAATCGTCTACCTTAAGGTCGATCTTTCGATTCGCAGATAAGGCCTCGGATTTAACAAAATAAGAAAATAAAACAAGTTGAAGGTGTATAACCCAACAACAATCAGGTCGGTACTACCGTACACGCAGAGAAAGTCCGATGAGTTATACGAAACACCAAAGAAAATAAAGCAGAACGTCAACGAACAATGATCATGTGGATCTTTCGATACGCAGAGAAAGTCCGATCGTTTGACAAAATAAAGAAAATCAAACAAATTTAAATCTTTGCAAAATGAACACATGTATACACAGTGACTTCTCATTTTGAATTTCACACTTATTTTTCTTTTTGTGTCATGAAATATGCATCAAGATGTTATCCACATGGTCTAGCATTAGTATTTAGTGTATATCACATCTGAATACTTTCTGATTTGCCGAGCCTACCAAGCACATCAAACAATGATCTTATGGCTCTTTCATCTACTCTATTCATGAGTCAGATACGTAAGCCAATGTACCATCATTTCCCAATGATCAATTTCTCACAATTTTATATTTTGCATGTATTCACCTTCCTTCATTATATATTTGGCATGTATTCACCTTCTCCCCATAACATGCATTTTCTCAATTACTCCCCCTTACTTACGATTCTCCCCCTTAAAATGAAAACTCTATTTTTGGATTTTCATTTTACACAAAAACAAGACTCTATTTTTGGCTTTTTGAGGAAAAACTTGGAAAACAAAGAAAAGTGATCAATCAACACGGATATGGTGCAGGTTTAGAATTCAGAAAATTTGCAGGTTAAAAAGATTTATCATGAAATTTAAGTTAAGCAGAATACTCCTCCATCAACAACTTTGCAATTGTCGATAGGTCCTCTAGAAGTACCTGCACACTGGTCAAACTAATTAGTCCAAAAATGACCCGAAGCGAATAGCTTCTGGTCGACCAATATCCTTTTTTTTGTTTAGAAACCACCTTAGGTTTCCATTGTTGTTGTGTTGGTAATTCAGTTTTCGATGAAACAATCACAGGTGACTGTAATGATGAACCTACACTTTGAACCTTTGAAAACATTGGAACAAAACATTTTTGTTTATGAAAGAATGTAGGTTCAAAGTCATCAAAAACTCTGCCTTTTTCATCAAAGAACTTTGTGTTGGCAGGTTTACCAAAAACTGGTTTCTTAAGAAACCTTTGGGGTAAATTAGCAGGTGATGGACAATCCTTTGCCATATGCCCTGGGCGATGACAAACATAACAGATTCGTTTTGTTTTGTCCCTCTTTGATGTACCTGCGAAGAACACACATGAATATCTCGAACACGATCAGAATGAGAATCATATACCTGATGCCTGTGATCATGTACCCATTTGGATGTTGGGCTTCAAGATTGAGAACTTTCAGAAGAAATGGTAGCTTTCACAAAGACCTCAGCAATCTTCCGAGCATCAACACAATGAAGTGGAAATTCTTTGTCAGAAAATAATTGATCCGAACCCTTGAGTTTATAAAACCGCTCGGGTTGAACTTTATCAGCTTGAAAAACTTCCTTCTTCACTTGTTTCATCTTTAATTTCTTCAAATCTTGAGATGAGGATGCTTGAACCTTCTCAGCTTTGTCTTTCATCCCGTGAAAACCCAATCCTTCATGCTTTCCAGAAATCTTCTCCTCAGGTGTAAAATATCCATTCTTCGCTAATCGAGAAAATTCAGCTTTTACTTCAGTTACATTCTTTTGATCATAAAAGATCTTTTCATCAAACTCAGGTTGAGACTGAATCTTGTCACTAGAAGTAGCCGACGTCTTATTATCAGCAGAAGATGAACCAGACACAAATTTTGGAGCAGGAGAAACTGTAGATTTCTTTTCTTTCTTTTTCTTATTTTTCTTGTTCTTCTTCTTCGGTACAACTTTCTCATCCTCAATAGTAGATGCTGAAACCTTTGAATAATCAAAATCATCAACTGGTTCTTTCACATCTTTGAAAGCTTCTTTGATATGAGCAGGGGGTGATGCAGTCTTATCAAACATTTTCTCAAAACATCATTAGCTAAGAAGCTTGTGAAGACTTGAGAATTTGAAACATTATTGAGTAATCGATTGGCATCAAGAACTTGAATTTTCAGATCAGAAATTTTCTGTTGAGCCGCAGCAAATTCCTTTTCTTTAGCAATCAATCGCTTTGCAACCTTGTGAGTTTCAAATTTTTGCAACCGAAGATTATCTAAACCTTCGAACAATTCTTTCTTCAATTTATCTTCATTTCTCTTTTGAATCTCCAAATTTGCTGCTTGAACTTTATTAACACGAACCAACTCCCGCTTCTCATCCAACAACTTTTCCATATCAACTTGATATGCTCCAATCTTAGCAGCAGATTCCTCAGCATTCTTGGTAAGCAAATCAAGTTTGACTTTTGATTTATCAAACAAATTTGTGAAATCAGAAGCAGTATCCTCCGCTTCATCCTTCCATTTCTTGATTTCTTTCATCAACTCATCCCTTTCTTCACAAATCTTAGCTTTTGCAGCTTCAACATCCCTTTTATCTTGTTTAGAAATTTCTAAAACTTCATTAAGCAATTTGATCTCTTGAAGTAAACATTCATTCTTCAAACCTAATTCCTTCTCATTTTCCTTAGAAATTTCCAACTCCGAATTAACCATTTGTAAGTCAGCAGAAATTCTCTTGACTTCTTCAATCAAAAATTCCTTTTCTTTCATCAAGACTTCAATTCTAGACTCAAATTTTTCATTCTCAGCAGCATCATATGAACTCGAATCAGAATAATAATCATCTTGATCATGTGTGACAATTAATGCTGATGTATCACATTCAAAATGTTGACCCCAATCATAAACACCATCATGTTGAGCTATCAAGGCTGTTGTCTTGCTTGTATTACTAGTAGATGGTTGAGTAAAACCAGGCTTGGATGATTGAGTAAAACCAGGCTTGCTTGCATGAGCCTGTTGACAATCTTTGGAAAAATGTCCAAGCTGTGAACATTTATTACATTTCAATTTAGACTTGTCAAAACCCAATTTATCACCCGAAAGATTTCTTCCATGTTTCTTGAAAAATCTCTTCGATCTTTGACATAACATAGCATACTACCAAGATATATCCAATTCAGTTAGTTAATCATCATCAAGAGCATCAAGATCATCACTGGTTAACTTTGCATCAGCAACATTCTTAATAATCGAACCAAAAGATGATGAAATCAAGGCAGAAATCATTTTAGCACAATCCTCTGTTGATTCAGCAGAAAAAGCATTCTGATTTGAAAAATTTGGAATTGTAAAACTACAACCCCGTGAAGACGTGTTATCAGGATTATCAGAAATTCCAGTCAAGAAAGTTGTACTTGGTGCAGAACTCAGACTTGGTTTAGCTTTAGCATTCATGCTTGCCGTATTCTCACCATGATACAATTCAGGATTTTGCAAAGTAGCAGTTGATTTCTTTGAATTTAACATTTCCATTTCTCGAGCATGAAGTTTTCCAGTAAGCTCGTGAAACGTCATTGTAGAAAAATCCTTGTCATGAGTGAGCAGCAAAACATAATTCTCCCACTTTTCAGGTAATGCTTCCATAATCTTTTCCTTCAAATCAGCATCAGATTTCTCAATACCAACTACCTTTAATTCACTCATTAGATGTGAAAACAGTGAAACGAGAGCAGTAATGTTCTCATTTTCATAGTTTTGAAAATTATCAAATTCTTTGTTCAATACTTTCTTCCGACTCTTCTTGTAATCATCATTACCCTCACACCTTGCTGAGAGAGCATCCCACAATTGCTTTGATTTCTTACAAGTGCTGAATTGATGTGTGACACCCGGCCCCAAAATCAGGTCAACTCTCTCTCCGTTGACTTTTGTTAACTTTTATTACATTATAATTATGTGATTTACTGTTTTAAACCGCATGATTAACTGTGTAATTAAATGATTAACTGATCGCGCAAAATAACTGTGAAATATGAACGTTTCATATTATTATTAATGGAACTTTAATAATAAGAAATTAAATATAAAATTTGATATTTTATATTTTATCAAACTGATATAAACTATTAAAACGATTTAGGAACTTAAAATTATTTTATCAAGACTTAGCGGATTTTCCCAACCCTTTAGCCTATTGGGCCCGGTAAGCCCAATAAACCCAAACGTGTCCGGATCAACACGAAAACTTAACCGAAGGTTTGCCTCGACGCATAGAGTAAATCTCCCAACCCGGATACCCGACCCGCGACCCGTATCACCTTGGGCCGAAACCGGCCCAACCCGATTTCCAACGGGCTTCGGCCCGATCTCCCTCATAAACTCGATTGGGCTTCGGCCCGGTCTCCTTTCCAAACCCGATTGGGCTTCGGCCCAATCCCAAACCTTTTAAAGTTTTGTTGTGGCCCAAAGTATTTTATAAAAACTACCCATTATGTTTTATAGATTTTAGCCGAACAAGTTTTATAAAATGTAAACCGCTAATATTTTTATAAATTTTGGACCAACGACGTTTATAAAAATAAAAACCATCATTCAATTGGATTAAATATACTTGGGTTTTATTTTAAAAAGTTACGATTTTATTTAACTCCTAACACCTTCATATTTTATAAAAGCTTCAAAACTTTTATAAAACTTATGAACTAATTAACAAAAGCTAGAGATTATGTGGGATTGACAACACATAATTACCCAGTGGACATTAACCTTAATCTTGATTATAAAAGGAGACAACCTCCCATTTGGTTCCCTTGCACCCAACCAAACAAAGCACACTCACTCTCCCTCTCCCTCCTTGTTTCGGCCGAGAGCCACCACCCACCGCCCAACCGCCGTCGGCCAGCCACCCTCCGGCCACCATAGCGCCACCGCCGGACCACCACAGCCCCGCCGGACCGCCGCCATCTTCACCTCTCTTCTTGGTTTTCTTCTCCACTCCTTGTGAGTGTTTATAACCTCTTTTCATCTATGTTACTTACATGCTCACCACCCAAGAAAAACCTACAAGTCTTGACAACTAAACCAAAATGATCAAAGAATGCTTGTGTTTGCAAATCAACTAACAAAACTCTCTTCTTTACCTCTTTCTTCCAAGATCAAACACTTGTTTGGTGCATTTAGATGCTTAAAGAAAGCCAACAAGTGTGGTGAAACACATTTGTGAAATCAAAAGAAAGTAACAAGTGTGCACCAAGATTCTTGTGTTTATGAAATCTTGATTTCATAGTTAGTTGTTTAAACAAACCTCTAAGCCTCTTCATATAAAATGAAACCTAAATCATAATCTATACATGTTTACATTTACTTGTCCTAACACTAATGTGTTAGTGATTGTTATTTACATTTTTCCTTGTCCTAACACAAATGTGTTAGTGATTGTTACTTATATTTCCTTGTCCTAACACAAATGTGTTAGTGATTGTTATTTAATTTTCTTGTCCTAACACAAATGTGTTAGTGATTGCATTTTTATTTAATCATTGGTCCTAACACAAAGTGTTAGTAGATATGAACTTATGATTATGTTGTAAAAATACTAGAAAATGAAAGAATATAATAAACATGTTGATGGACTTATTTAAATCAAGGAAATTAAATAAGTGTTACATATGAAGATTGTGACAAAAAATAACTAGAATGTTACATATGTAACCTATGACTAAAACAAAAAGAATATTACTTGATTTGGAAATATAACATATTAAATGTGTTATAAAAAGTTCAAGACAAAAAGAATAAATATAGATTTTGTTACTAAAAATGGTGAGAATAATATTTATGTCAAATGATTGGTTTGACATAAATACTTGGATTTATTACAAGTTTTAACCTTTCTAAAACTTTTATTATTAATAGACATTTTTCTATAAAAAGTCACATGTGAACATAAATATTTTTATAAAAGGATTTTTATAAAAATAAATCAAAGGCTAGTCATTGACTTTAAATACATAAATGGATTTTTAATGTTACTTTGATGAAACCAAAAATGGAGATTTCGTCCGTTAAAGATTTTAAATAAAAAAAACAAATCTTTTTAAAGACAACGTTATATAAATCCAAGCGTCGTTACAATGTTTTGAAAATATTTAGGAAAGAAATATATATTTCATGCAAATGAAATATTAAACGCTTTCGAAATATAAATGATTGAATGCTAGAAACTTTGAATGTTTTCTTTAAAGATTCATGTTTTAAAAATAAAGCAAACGTTTAATAATTATTCTTGAGAAATAATTATTTACAAAAGATATAAACCATGTTTTATTCACCAAAGTATTGTTAATCATAATTATTTAGTATAATTATAACTTGCAAGATTAACAAATCAAATATGTAATTATTTAATTAAAAATAATTATTCGAACTTGTGAATATAATAATAAACATTATTATTCTTTTAAACTCAATATTCAAGACTTGGTTAAATTATTAAAAATGATTATTCTTTGGTTATATTTATTTAACATAAATATAAATCATCATAAAATATATTTGTTTAATAAATACAAGTTAACGAGTTTTCAAAGATGCAAAAGGAGTAAAACGTCAAGACTTGACCGGTATCACTTGGGTGACTTATGTTACTCAAATGATCATAGACCTTATTCATATGTTTATTTAATTATTTAGGACGTTACGTGCTACCGTTCCTATCCTGCTAAATTTCTGCTTATCTACTGAATTAGTGAGTTTCACGACCCCTTTTCCTTTTAACTGTTTTATACTTTGGGAGAGAAATCATGAAAACTGTTAAATGCTTTTTACTTAATATTATGGTTTATCTGTTAGCCGTATGACTACTTGTTCTCTTACTGATTGCCCAATTTGGTACATTATCGTTATAAACGTTTGTACAACCGTATCCCACCATTAATTGATTTCAATTAGTTCTGTACGAAACGATAGCTAGTGAATAGATCTATTTGGGTTGAGAACCCTACCGTAACTGGTAGCTCCAGTTCTGACTCCGGATTGTCTGGGGGTACACGTCAGTTATTCTGCTCTGTTTAACATCTCTGGGCAAGAGATGCTGGGTGGGTAAACCGTTAGCATTTGAAATCAAGGTTCAGGTGAACTCATACATCAACAACGATAAACCCTTGTAATATTTAAGTATACTGAAAACTGTTTTACAACTGTTTAACTGATAAATCACAAACCTGTGAACCTCACCAACTTTATGTTGACCCCATTAAATTCATGATTTCTTAGGTAATTGATGCAACTTCGTGAAGACATGCAAATGGGGCTTACTTATGCTATCGGACCTGCTTTTGGAGTCATAGTCCCGATTTCCCTAAATAAACTGTTTAATGTTTTATTATTAATTTAAGACTTGTTTTCAAATGTAAGACATTATCATTGTCCACTATCACTTTCCGCTGCAATACAATGACGTAATGTTTTATGAAGTTTTAAATATATTAGATGTTGTTCTATGTATCCTCTACTATGATTCCATTCTCGTTCACACCCAAAACCGTTGACCGGGGTGTGACCGATTGGTATCAGAGCCGTGGTTATAGCGAACCAGGATAAACAAACAAACAAAACGAAAACCAAACCTGGACTATAACCCACTCCGAAGCTACCATTTGCATGCAAGGCCTCATCCTCGATATGTTACTTATGCTAGTTTAAGTGATACCTATGCATTGCTTTCTTGCTTTAGTTACTACACCATCATGATGTTACTGACCACTGTTCTTGTTGGAATATATTCGCAAAGATGGCTTCCAAGGAAGTCATTTGCGTTGCTGATTCCGAGGAAGAACCAAATGTCGAGTATACCACATCTCCAGAGGAGCCCGCACCAGTAGACTACACTCCTTCACCGGAGGACCACATACCGTCTAGTCCTGAGACCGAGGGGGCCACTATGGGCACCATTCGCCAGACCACCATACCCCCTGGTTTCCTGAGCCCTATCAGGCGTAGGACCTATGATGATTCCCCCGACCACCATGTTCATACATGAAATGGC
>JBCNJP010009981.1:0-25187 GCA_039602395.1 Deinandra increscens subsp. villosa | reverse complement strand
ATGCATAGTGGGATGACAAAATCAGTGACCAAATTATGAGTTTTGCCTAACCAAGGGCTTCACCATGTTACCTAACAAAAGGTTCTGTCACGGTAACATTGTACTCCAAGTTGTATTCCATGTTGGATTTCAGTTAAAAGTTATGTCATTGGTTGGATGAAAGATATGATAACTGGCAAAATTGTTGATTTCCTTAGCCTCTCTGAACATTCCTAAATATATAAATATATAAGCTAGCCCAAATCCTTCTGTTCTTTTGGTTATTACGTGGACACATGGGTTTATGAGAATGCTTTTTACTTAGCACATACATATACAAATAATAAATACATATGGATGTATCGAAGGTTTACCTGAAGTTGAGGGGTACTAAATGTGAACCAAGAACAAGAGTTTCAAACAAAGATTGCAACCAGTTGCTTCCATTTTTCGCAACCCACACTAGAATTAATAAAAACAATGAGTAGTAAGTACATCCATTCAACCAGATAAAAAATAATTTGGAAGATGAGTATCAATTTGGGGGGCTTTTCAATAGTTTGCGACGCATTTGCAATAGCTTATAAGTTTTTTTCTTTTTTGACTTAAAAGTGTCGTAAAGAATATAATTTGCTACACCTTGGCTACTTATATTTATCTAAACATATATATTAAATAATTAAATTTGATATTCTTGGTTTGCGACACCTTTGCAACAGCATACAAATTTTTTAATTTTTTTTTTGACTGAAAATTGTCGCAAATAATATAATTTGCTACTCATTTGCTACAAATATTAAGCATTATTTTTTAAACGATTGTATAACTTTATTATACGTAAAATACTTTAATTGTGAAGTGTTTATACATTCCGAACAATTACATAGGTTGTTGTTAAGCGTCTGCTAAACCTAACTGGTTATGAGCAACATATAAATTTTTTATTTTTATTTTTACTGAAAATTGTCGCAAATAATATAATTTGCTACTCATTTGCTACAAATATTAAGCATTATTTTTTAAACGATTGTATAACTTTATTATACGTAAAATACTTTAATTGTCAAGTACATTTGTTTTATTATGGTTCCTTTTTATCGGT
Organism: Deinandra increscens subsp. villosa; assembly: GCA_039602395.1. Taxonomy (NCBI): domain Eukaryota; kingdom Viridiplantae; phylum Streptophyta; class Magnoliopsida; order Asterales; family Asteraceae; genus Deinandra; species Deinandra increscens. The sequence continues at coordinate 24,106 of JBCNJP010009981.1, read as the reverse complement.
TTGGTTCGAGGTAATATTATTAGTTTTTAGTTCATTGTTTGTGTTATTGTTCTTTTTTCTATATATATTTGTTACTTTTGATTGAATATTGCTCTTCCTTATTTTATATAGATCTAGAAAAACACACAGATACATGTATTGTTCTTTTTTTATGTTTTGTTTTGTTATTGACCACAACTATACTACTAAATTAGCAATATATTTAAACTGTTATAATATTATTTCTTTTAATTTATGTGAAGTTATTAATCCATGAGTTACATATGAAGAGTTTAAAAATTGCATTAAAATAGATTGCGTGTCAACCTGACCTGTTCTGTCATGTGCTAAAACCAGGGGCGGACCTAGTTAAGGTGCAGGGGTCGCACGTGCCACCCCTTAAACTCATATGTGAAGTGTAAAATTTTTGGATTTTTCGGTTTTATACGTATATGCTACTACTTAAAAGATGATAAATATTTTGTTTACAAAATAAATATACAAACAACGGCGTGGCCTAGTGGTTGTAATTGTTTATGTGGCTTGAATGGTCACCGCTTTGAATCCAATCCATGTCAAAGAGACTTAGGTGGCGTTTGGTTCACGGAATGTAATGTAATTGGAATTGTAAAGTTTTCCTTTTAAAATTGTGCTTAAGTTGGGTAAGGAAGGAGTTTGGAATTCAATGAATTCCTCTAATCAATGGAATTTGAGGTCATGTAACTTTCCTTCGTTAAAGTGAAGGATTTCTAAATTCCATTGAGTAAAGGAATTCATTGTATTTCAAGACCTTCCTTACCCAACTTAAGCACAACTTTAAAAGGAAAACATTACAATTCCAATTACATTACATTCCGTGAACCAAACGCCACCTTAATTTTTTCTGAATCCTTTGCATTCTACAACATGATATTTTTTTTTTTTGGAACGGCGATGTTTGGTCACGATGGGTTAGGACATCGCGCACCTATCCTACCTCCGTAGAGGAGGAGATGAGGGTCCACCCCACAGACAGCCAGACATGAGTGTCCTAACCGTGCCTCAGCTGGGGTCGTGTGGGGCATATGGACGTTCCCCGGGAAAACCATGCGACTGTCTAGCAGGCCCACATGGGACCTTCGTTGAAACCCGTAGATTTCAACCCAAGCTTAGACAGTTGCAAGCCTCCACAATAGCAAAACTATCTGGAGTAACCTGCGTGCTGGGTAAAACCGGTCGGCATCATGACTCGAACCAAGGTTGCCCTTGGTCATCAATCATTTGCCAACAGTGAGGTTTGAACCTGGGTTTCCCCAAAGTCCAAACAACACCGGTACCATTGAGACAATGCTACAATGGTTAATTCACTTTTTAAGAGATTTAATTTTTTCTGAATCCTTTGCATTCTACAACATGATATTTAATTCACTTTTGAAAGCATAGTATTTAATTTGCCTTTCAAAGAATGCGAACGGTAGTAAATTAACCATAAATAACCACATGAAGTCTATAAGACTTTAAAATTAATCATAAATACTTGAGGGAGGGTTTGGAATTAAGTATTAAATTTTAGTTATTTAAAAAAAATGTATTAGTTACTTATGTTATAGTTTTAGAGTGTAATGGTTATGTTTTATATGTCATTGTACAGATAGTTATTTGTCGGAATAAATTTACTTAGTGTTTTGTCATTTTGTATACTATTAGTATTGTCGCCGCAATGCTCAGCTCAGTAACAACTAGTTTATAAAACAATATTAAGTTTGAAGAACATCATAGGTCAATTTTCGGTAAAATTAATTTCTAATGTATTTATCATTAAGTAATTTGATCAAAAAAAATAATAATAATTAGCTCGACCCCAGCATTGAGCTCTGCCCCTTAGACCCCGCTCTCTTGGGGACGTTGCCTCCAAAATTACACCAAAAAAATTATGCTACCCCTTAAAAAAAATTCTAGTTCCGCCCCTGGCTAAAACTAACATGTTTCTGAACTGATCCTTCTTTTCTTTTTTCTTGCGGCTCATAGCTGTCCTGGCTATTTGAGGAATTTGGAACATATTTGCTTCTTAGGTTTTTTTGAATGAAGTTTTTTGTTGTTTTAAAAGGTTACTAATGTTGAATCACAAAAAGATAAATCTTTATATATTTTGCAATTCTCAACTTTAACAATCAAGTTATTAACTGACTTTGAAGTATCATTGTGAAGGGGGGGGTTGGGGAATAATAACTTTCAGTATTTATTATGTAACTAACAAAACAAAATCAGTACAGTACATGAAACTTTATACATTAGAACCTATGAAATGGATGTGTAAAATTTCAGTTACTATATTGAATTTGGTCATTGTTACCATTTTCTGTTCTATAACATCATTGTGAATATTAATGTGTGGAATATTAGACTCACACTATGGATTTGTATTGGAATGGCATTGACTTAATCTTTTTTTTTTTTTGGTATTTGTTATGTAAACTTTATTCATTTTTTAACATAAACTTTATTAATTATTATGAAAGTTTTAGGGTCAATGATGATTTATCGGTGAAATTGACAGTAAAAAAAGCATGTGTTTATGGTTTTGTAAGATAGTTGTGTGTTTGCTGCTTTTGTTTATGTTTCGTTGCTGTTGTTCGGGGTATCCCTCATTTCATAAGTAACAAGGAATGAATTCGAGAACCAATCCAAACTGTAGCCCTACAAATTGATTTGTTCTAATTTATAACTTTTATTTTGGGTTATGCACATCTTCATGAAGAACGCTGAAGTGAAATACAAGTTTGTGATTAATAATTTGATGACCGGTTTATCTATCTCCCCATCTCTCACAGAACTCTATTAAATGTGTTCTTTCACATTACTATTATAAATTTATGTTATAATAGACTACCACAAATCATCAAGGTGAATAAATTAATGTGTTGTGTATGTCACTTACGTGTTTTGGCCTTGAATTCCCAACGGCAAAGCACAGGTAGTAATGGGATTTTTAACTGTAATATATCCAGTTGATTAAAAAAACAGCTAATCCAAATTTCTTAATATCTTAGAGATATGTTTTTTAGTTTTTTTTGCCGATTATAGTGGGCTTCATTTTAATTGTGATATATTCATTTGATTTAAAAACACAACTGATCCAAATTTCTCAATATCTTAGATACACGTTTTACAGTTTTTTGGATTATAATGGGTTTCATTTAATTGTAATATATTCATGTGAATTAAAAATTTGCGAATGAAATATATATGAAATGGTAAGTTGGTTGTGGTTCGTCCACGCACGGATACAAAACGAATACTGTGTTGTACATTGTTGTCGACGCTGCATCGTGCGAATAGAAAAACGAGTACCACGTTGTAAAGTGTTACAACCGCCACATCGCGCACAGGAAAGGAGTACCGCATTATGAATTGTTGTCGCACCGCATCGCACTAACAGAAACAAATACCGCATTGTAGATCGCGGCACCGCCGCAACGCGTAAACAAAAAACAAATAAAGCCCTATAAACTATTGCCGCCGCAACGCGCGGGTATTCGGTTAGTGTATATATATATATATATATATATATATATATATATATATATATATATATATATATATAGGGTTGGATTCAAATAAGAACCAATTGCTTTTGACAACAATTCTGGACCACTAATTTTTAGATGGGGACCACTCAAATTTATGGGGGAGATTTCCTTATATATAACTAGTGGCTCAAAATAATTTTTAAAAGTTCTCAAAACCATTTGGTTCTCAAATGATCTCCTCCCTATATATATATATATCTTTATCTTTACTATCTTATAATTCATTTCTTTCAAGTTCTTAAGTAATCTCTTAAAATTAAAACGTACAAGAAAAAAAGCAGGATGTACAAGCTTGAGGAGCATCATCAGTTCCACATGAACCGAATCGTTCATTTTGAACCAGAAGAGTTGCTTTTCGCAGTTGAATAGTTACAACCCTGTTACCTCTTTTCTCCCTTTTCTCCTTCTAATCAAACGATAGAGCACAGATGGTACAGCTTTCTCCATTTTTTCGGCGGTTGCAGAGAGACTCTGACAAGCATTCAACTGGATTTGGGCGGATGAATTCAAAATTTGAAATTGAATATTTTAGGGTTTTTAGGTTTGCCGTGTTGATATCTCCCTCTCTCTCGCTCATTCCTTTTTTACGCCAGCTCCATTTTTATCCTCTCTCTCTCGCTTGAATCGTCGCTTTTTTAGGGTTTTTTCTGCCTCTATCGACCCACCTACCTCCGCTCCACCGTACGAATCATCAGTTGCCGTCTACATCCGGCTGTTACATTATACTTGATTTCATTATGCTCAGATCTAAAGGTTTGAGGTTATTCTTGATGGTGTTCGACGATGGTGATGCTATTTCATTATGTTCAGATCTAAAGGTTTGAGGTTATTCTTGATTTCATTAGCACAATGAGTTTCATACGAACCAAAAGCAGTGGATTCAGACCTGCAGGACATCGAAACACGCATACGTACGGTTTGAATCCTCTCTCTAATTTCAAAATTTTCCACTCTCTCTAATTTCAGTTGTCCACTTAGTTTTGGCAATAAAAAGCTCAATTAGGTCGAATTGAAGAAGAAGCCCTCTGTTCTTTAGCTATCTGGGAGGTTGGATTACCAGAAGTAGTTGGATTTCACTCTTCTTCGTTCTCAGTTGCGGTAAAGATGCCCTGCCTTCGTCTTTATGTTTCCCAACTGTTCTTTTGTTGTATGTATCGCTGTAATGGTTCTTTATTCGTCCATAGAAACTGTTGAGCCATGTTCTTTATCTAGTTCAAATGCTTACTTGACTATGTATAGGAATGCAGGTTCAAATGCTCATAGAGTTCAGAAACTTCTGAATAGTTTTGAATGAATAGTTTTGAATAAATCATCTCTTATAAGAAAGAGGCAAAGGCCATGGCGATGCAAGCATGCCTAAGTTGATGAGGGTTGTTGATATTGTGGACTTTTGTAAGGCCATCGCTTAACCTACACATCTGCACTAACTACATACTAATAACTCAAGAGATCGTCTCGGTTGTTTGTGTACATGAAATGATATATCAGATGTAATAAATGGTAGTTTATGGGAGGGTTATTATAAAGGAAATTCTTTTGTCTTAAATATTATAAAGTATATTTTTTTGTCTAGCAAGTATTATAAAGAGATAAATGTTAATTTAACAAGCAAGTTGAGGGTTTTTACACGATGAATTACACCAACCAAATCAAGCATATGAATTTTTAAGCACTCATGATGAGAGTTGTAATTCTTTTATGTTTTATGTGTATGGTAAACAAAAGGAGAGGGCCTGTCACGTAAGAATCTTTAAACGGCTGTTTGCAAATGATGTAGGATTATTGTCAATTAAGGATGTCTATAAAAAAGAAATTTGGATGGTAATATTACGAGGTGAAGAAGACGAGGCATGAGTATAAGAAAACTCAACGGTCATTGTGAAGAAGATGAAAAAACTATTTGGTTATTAAATATCAAAATATTTTATATCTATACTATGAATGAGAAAACTAAAAGAAGTACAATACAATATACCACGAGAAGATTAATAAAATAACAAAAAAACAAATATACTATGAATGAGAAAACTAAAAGAGGTACAATACAATATCTCACGAGAAGATTAATAAAATAACAAAAAACAAATATCGTGTTGGTTCATTGCTCCCATCGTCACATCAAAGTAACAGAAAAAGTATTCGCTATACGTTTATTTATTTAGCATTTTTTATGTTAACATTTATATTACTGTGTAATAACCACGTTATATTATAGTTTGCTTGTAGGTTATAAATAATTAATTAAAAAAAAATGCTTGTGAGTATAATAAAAATAATAGTTAGTTATAAAAGTGATAAAAATAAAGTAGTATGAATTTTAGTAAACAAATAATTTTGAATTGTTTGGTAACAAGTTTGGGAGAAGAATTGTGTTGCCTACCAAATTAAATCGTTATTATTTATTTGACCAACTATAAAAAACACACCCGGTAAATCACAATCAACATGCGTCATGATATCATCGTACACGATTGTAGTTTGCCGTCGCCGAACGCGCATGTACCGCAATATAAATTGTCGATGCGCTGCATCGTACTAACAGAAATGTATATCGCTCTGTCAATTGTCGTTGCCGCCGAGCGCGCTAACAAAAGACAAATAACACGCTCTAAGTTGTCGCCCGCCGCAACGCGCGGGTACCCCACTAGGGTATGGATAAACGAACAAAAATCAAGTACTGCGTTCGTTGTTTCCCAAATGAATTCCCAAACTGTTGTGTGGCCATAACGAGCGAACAAATGACGAATAATGCTTATGTACTGCCGCCGCCGCAACGCGCGGGTAAAGTACTAGTATATATATATAGGGAAGGGTTCCGTGTAGACCCCTTAAATTTTGTAGACCCCGTAGACCCCTATAAAACTCAATAAAAATAAAACTCAGTGTTGTAAATTTGGTTTTTTCTATTACGATAAGCTTTTAAGAAACAAAAAAATAAATAAATTACTTAAAAAAAAACAAAAAACATTAAAATCGAACATTTTAAGACAATGAGTTTTAAAATAATGAGTTTTAAACGCAACACTGAGTTTTATTGAGTTTATTGAGTTTTAAACTCATTGATTTTTAAAACTCATTGTCTTAAAATGTTCAATTTTTAATGTTTTACGTTTTTCTTTTTTTTTAATTGACTTTTTTTTGTTCTTAAAAGCTTATCGCAAATAAAAAAAACTAAATTAACAAAACTGAGTTTTATTTTTATTGAGTTTTAATGAGTTTTATAAGGGGTCTACGGGGTCTACAAAAATTAAGGGGTCTACACGGATCTTTTACCTATATATATATATATATATATATATATATATATATATATATATATATATATATATATATATATAGGGAAAGAGTATTTTGGAACCTACGTTGAGTTGAGGAAACTTTGGAACCTCGTCAAAAACGAGGTTAAAAAAACGTTTTTTTTCTAATTTTTTTTATGGTGGTTCTTTAGGTTATAAACTACTCGTATATGAAAAAAAAATCAAAAAACCGCCTAGTAGATTTTTTTAAAAAAAATCTCAAAAAAGATTGGTTACATATGTAACTTTCATGTGTAAACCCATATATATACAGTTTACACATGAAAGTTACATATGTAACAACTTTTTTTGAGATTTTTTAAAAAAAAATCTACTAGGCGGTTTTTTGATTTTTTTTCATATACGAGTAGTTTATAACCTAAAGAACCACCATAAAAAAATTTAGAAAAAAAAACGTTTTTTTAACCTCGTTTTTGACGAGGTTCCAAAGTTTCCTCAACTCAACGTGGGTTCCAAATTACCCCAACCCTATATATATATATATATATATATATATATATATATATATATATATTAAAATTTCATATTTACCCTCCAAAAACTGTGTTTAACTTTCTCATTTTGTATCGATTCTATAAATTTTATTTTAACAATATCATGATATATATACTAGTTTTTGATACCCGTGCGACGCACGGGGGGATTTTAAAGAAATGAATCCAATATTTAACATATTATAATTAATGTAATTGATAGATTACTGGAATCAAAGGAAAAAAATTAACATCCGACAATATAAAAAGTTACAAATTTGAAAATACATAGTTATAAAGAGAATTTGATGTTTTTGTTTGTAACTTTTCCGTCTTCATCCGACAACCTTTGAGATATGCCAAATGAAGCACATAAGTAGATTAAAAATATTAGATCTCAGATAGCTAAAAAATGAAGTAAAAAATCACATGAAATTTCAAGACAATAATGATCAAAGTATGGTTAAGACAATATTAGCTGCAAGATTAATTAGTATCCTATGCTATGTATACATATTTTGACCAAACTAAAAGAGCACACCCAGACATTATCTAATTCTGCCTATCAAACACATATAAGACCCCTAAAATTGAAACTGGCTTCAGAATTTACCAGGCACTTGGACGTTTGATAATTACAACTTCAAACTTGATTATAGTGGTACTACAATGCATTATTGTCATTTACAAAGGAGCTATAGCATTTAACAAAAGCTTGGTTACATAAGACTTTAACTAAAAAGTCTCAAGCTGCTGGCATCTAGTGACTTCATAAGATATACAAAATATTTCCACCTTCGACTCAGTGCGGGTGTCAAAAGGCATGTGTCCATGTATATTGGTTGTTAAGAGGGGAGCCTGCAAGATCACAAACACACGTTCAGGTAACTAATAAGTCATCGCAACAACATAGACGAAAAATAACATAGACTAATAAAGGAGATGCAAATCTAGATTGTACAAAACTAAACGCAAGTAAAATGAAAAGCACCTGAAAATAAACCCAACCCTAAATGTTTTTGTTGTAAAGACATCTAGATACATAAGTTTAAAAAAAGCTTTCCTACTTAAAAATTAAAGTAAATCTTAATGCTACAATAGAGTAAAAATTGAGGTAAGAGTAATCGAGATAGTTTTCACCTCTTTGATCAGATGGTTTTCACCTCTTTGGTTCGCCTGTAATTTGAATAACGTATGATGATAAATAACTTTGACCACATTAAAGGAAGGTGAAAACCAAAGGAAAAATTACCTCCAACCTGTAAATTCAGTAATGCTTAAGAGCTTCTTTCACAAAATAAACCTCTTAATTAATCTCTGCAAGCTAAAAGAACTAAGCACAATAACATCTAATCAAATGAAGAAAACCCAAAGCTAAACAACAACCGTAAGTATGTAGACAGACCAAGAAAAATACAGAAACAAATAACATCAAAGTTCAAACAGAAAAATGAGCGGCCTTCTTTTCATATGAATATAAATATTTATATCACATTAATGCTATTTGTGATTTACCTCAATACCCTTTAAGAATGCCAAGTAATTCCATATGTACACGGAAAAAACCCTATCTGTTGGAGCACATGTCAAGTTGTAATTGTTTGATAATCAGTTACACTTACCTCATTTCTCAATGCTCATTGCTGGAAATCCATAAATCAATAATAATATGAACATACAATGGTTGTTCACCAAAAAAATATATGGAGTGTAGCTCATATGAGGGTTGTTTACCAAGTGCTGATCAACAGTTCAATTATTTCTTACATGCTACAACCAAATAGTGATACGGATTAATATACCCACAAACAATTCAAATGACGGATATTCTTATTAAATTAAAACTTCTTGTGGGTGTGCCATGTTTTTATTCAAACATTTTGTTATTGGGTCTTATTGGCTGCACACTTGAATCTGTTACACGTACACCGGCAATGGTATATTATGACATGTTTTTTACAACCAAAACATGTATGAACCATTCTAAAAAATAGTACCTAAGTGGAGTTTACATATACATCAACTTGTCTAGATAAATCCTGTTTTTTCTACAACCTAAACATGTATAAAGAATGTTAAGAAAAAGTATCATCGCTTCCCTTACAATATAAAACAGGAATATGAAACAAACCACTGCAAATTACTCCACGGACCACGGTCTAATCGTTTTGAATTAAAATAGGATGTTCGAACACAAACTGAACAAAACATAAACCAACCGGGAGAATGTCACACAATGTGTTAACCTAGGATATCATGTAGTTCTAAGACCTGTTCCTTATTGTTTTAATAAAGGCCAGAGGCTGTTTACATATAAATGGGGCATTAACACATGGGTAGCATTTGCAGCAGACCACAATTCACATCATGTTATAAAAAGAGAAACATGGATTTCGTAAATTGATGATCCGTGGTTACCTCTACAAAAATACATTTAGGATTTCGTAAAGTGATTTATGACACAAATACTATTTAGGAAAAGGTGTGTACAAAAACTACAACTGAAATTATACATATATATTTATGAAACAAATAATTCTTTTGACTATAAACAAATGCCAATCAATTATGGGGTTGGAACAAAGTGACTATGAGAAAAACCATACCTTTTGAAATCGAATGAAAACCACAGCTCCCTATCCTCAATCAATTGAATGGATGAGACATTAAAAGTATTCTTGTTTGCCCTGCACTAATAGAGTGAGGCAAAGAAAAATTAAAAATACATACCGACAAAAAAAGAACACTTCCAGAATCGATCCAGGTTAAGTCTTCGACTGTTTCTTTAATGGTCAATTATAATATAAGCTTTGATATAGGAATTTGAATTCAATGGTCAAACATGTAGAACTAATGTCCTAAGCCACTGCGACTATGAATATACACGGGTCAATGCGTAATATAAAATGAAATAGTGAGTTTTACTTCCATGCATACACACTTGGTCGTTAGAATACGAATATTAAGCATGTAGCTATTCATCACATAATATAATAGCCTATGCAGTTAATACGGTAAAAATTCGAAATACGGTGGAGGACCGATATACGAGATATCGGTTATCTCGGTAAAATATCGGTGGGATATCGGTCATTTTAATATATAATTATATACATTAAAATCATATATATATATATATATATATATATATATATATATATATATATATATAATATACTTAAACATAATAAATATTTTTGAACATGATAAATATTCTTGAAATACAAATAACACATAAAAAATTTGATATTCTCAAATCTTAACCTATCTATTCTCTCGACACGTTCACACCCACACACACAAAACTATATTATATTTATGTGTGGTGTGAACATAATCACACCCTAAAAACAATCGGAGATTTGAAGCCGCGTCAATTTTAATCGGAGTTTCGGAGCGTCAAAGACTTCAATCGAAGATTCAAAGCTTCAATCGAATATTCAAGGCTTCAATCGGGGATTTGAGCCCTCAGTCCGAGATTCCGATGTCAACAAAACGGCCAGCGGCGAACTTCCGCCTCACAATTAAGCCTTCTGTTAGAGATTGAAGCCTTCAATCGGAGATTCAAGGCTGCAATCGGACTTTTACAACCCTGCGACCGTATTTTTACAAATTATCACCGAATTTTTGTTTAAAAAAACGGTGATATATCGGCATATACGGCCGATTTTATCGTTACCGTATTTTTGCACCGAATTTTTGCACCGTATTTTTTGCTATGCCCGATAACCGATATCCCACCGATATCCCGGCGGGATATCGGCCGTATTAACTGCCCAGATAATAGCACAAACACACACTTAATACACACATAAAGAAAGGGAAACACAAGGAACTGTTCTACTGTCTAAATAGTTCATGAAGCACTGGCTAGAGTTGCAATTGCTACATAATCAGAAGAACCGAAATGGCTAAAACATGTTATGTTATAATCAGAAGAACCGAAATGGCTAAAACTTGATTATAGTATTCAAGTATCTTTTGAAATAGATATATCTTATGTTTACATAAAATCAGATGAAAGCATTATTGTGAATTTCAACTACCAATAACATAATTTTATCCTTATCTAAATAGTATGTTTGACAAAAATAATATGAAATTTACTTATTGCATAAGGAAGACATTGCAATGCCCAGTCTTTTTCAGTTTCATTGGTTGCATCTCCATAGTTATGTTCTCATGAACCCTGTGACATAACCTATTATGTTAAACCCACACAATCTTGACTAACAACTACAGTAATGCATTATACACAACAGAAAGTGCCATACACAAATGAATCTTGGATAACCCATTATATTAAATCCATAAAATCTAGACTCATAACTATAATCTATCAACCTTTGCCTTTACATGTAAAATTCTATTTTTAGAAAACTTAAATGAATCTATTGACTATGAATCATGTAAACCATTGCGTTAAACCCACAAAAACACCACAGAAAGTGTCGTACAAACATCCATCATGTGACATAACCCATCTTTTTAGATCAAGATATTATAATTTAGAAATTTCAATTGAACATCCACTGATTTTTTCACACCCACAAAACCTTGAATAAAAACACGACTATACCTTCCATAGATGTGAATCTGAAAAAGAAAATTAGGGTTTATCGTTATAACGCAAGTCTAAAATCGAGTTCATACCTTCAATCAAGTACAGAAGCTAGCGATTTCGATGATGATCCTGAGGGTCTTGAAGATACCTTCAATCAAGTACAGAAGCAGTGAAAGATAAAGACGACGATGAATTAGCAGCAGTGAAAGATGAAGAGGCGATGAATTAGGGTTGATTTCAGAATTAGGGTTAATCGATAGAGAATACCGAGATTGTAGCTTGAAGGAGAACGATAGCATCATCGATTAGGGTTTTCTTGAGTTCGGGTGCGTGTTTAACAAAAGAAACCAAACACTGTGATTTCTATCCAGATTATGGAATGAAGCGTAGTGCGGAAGTTTGATCAGATATGGATCGGGTGGGTCTTTGATAAGATCCGCGTGTAAATAAGAGGCAAGTGATTTAGGCGGGAAAATGATGCTGAGGAGGGTTGTGGTGATGCCACCTCAGCATCAATCTTTTCTTTTATATAGTATATATATATATATATATATATATATATATATATATATATATAGATAGATAGATAGATAGAGGAGGATCATTTGAGAATTTTTGAAAACAATTATGAGCCACTAGTTATATATAAGGAAATCTCCCTTCATGAATTTGAGTGGTCCCCCTCTCAGTGACACTTTTTTATTTTTCTGTGGTACTATGTGTATGTCACTATACGACATTTTTTTAGTGGTGGAGACAAGCTTAACATGAGTATCCAGTGGAGTAGAAGCAGGTTTAGCCTCAAGTAATTTAGCCTGTCTAAGTATGTATTTCATATATATACCCCTATAAACTTTAAAAATATCATATATACCAATTCAAAATTTAAAATATCATATATGTCCTTAAAAACTAGTTAAAATATCAAATTTACCCATTTTATAAAAAATAAATTAGGAAAGGACTATTTAACCCTTATTTTTTAAACCTTTAAAATTTCATATTTACCCTTCAAAAATTGTGTTTAACTTTCTCATTTTGTATCGATTCTATAAATTTTATTTTAACAATATCATGAAATAATGCAATAAAAGATCATGTATTTAATTTCAGGGATTTAACCATGTGCTCCAACATTAATGGTAAACATCTATTTGTATAATATAAGTTGCAGACCCGTCCGTATGTTGCGGTGGGTCTACAATAACAGTGTCTTTCAGTTTTATTTGATCTTGTGACCCGCCGGCGCTTCGCGACAGGCCACCTGTCAGTTCAAGTAAAAAACGTTTAAAAACGAAAGTTAAAAAGTTAAGGAGAAAGGGTATAAAACGTAAAAGTCTAATAGTCTCGTGGTGAAAGTATATAACTACAAATGTATACCAAAAACAAAAGTAGAAAAATGTTAAAGTTTCGTGGCCAAAGTAGAAGACCACAAAACTTAAAACAAAAAAAACTTTAAAAGTTAGATGGTAAAAAAACGTAAAAGTACTAAACATATGGGGTAAACTATGAAAACCTAAAGTTTACTATTCCGTTAAAGAAAAAAAGTGTTAAAGTTTATGGTAGAAATGTCAATATGCCAAACTCCGTTAAAGAATAAAAAGTGTTAAAGTTTAGGGTAGAAAATGTCAATATGCCAAACTCTCATGGCTAAACTATGAACAAAGGAAAAAAAGTTTAGGGTAGAAAATGTCAATATACCAAACTCTGTTAAAGAAAAAAAACAAAGCGTTAAAGTTCAAGTAGAAAATGTCAATATGTCAAACTCTCGTGATCAAACTATGAACAAAGAAAAGTTTTTCAAAATTATGTTAGTTATATATATAATTTATGTTATCATCGATTCTTACCACTAAAGTTTAATCAAACACGATGTAACTACATTAATAAAATCAAACAAAAATAACAAATATCTTCAGTAATGCAAAATGCAAATATCTCCAATTCTACAATTATTTCATTAGAAAAAAAAAATTACATCTTTTTTCAATGGAAAAAATTTATATACCTTCAGAGTTATGAAAAACTAGTATGATGATGCCATCGATCCATCATGAATAAAAAGAAACTAAATATATAAGAACTAATCGTTTGTTTTTAATGTTGATAAAAATAAAAAGAGAATTATAAAAATTGTTTTATTGATAAGGGTAAAATAGTCAATATTTAAAAGGTCATTTAAATTGGACATATATGTTATTTATAGTTTTGATTGATTTTTAAAGTTTAAAAGGGTATATATGAAATTCTGCCTTTTTTTTTTTAACTATTTGGAGCCAACAACATTTTGAGATGCTCGAGTTACCATAGGAACCCATACTTGCCGTATAGGAGAATACAAAGAGAATACAGTAACAACAATAATAAAGAATATAATATTAGAAACCCCATTATCTATTAGGCTTCACTTGCACATTGTATGAAATAATGAAATTGATGATTTGCGACCAACAATCAAAGACTTGCAAAAAAACTACAACCTTCAATTCATCAAAATAGTGTCCCACGCCAATCCGGTTGCAAAGCGACTACTTAAATTAGATGGCAAAGAGGTAGCAAAGTGTGAAACAAACTTTTAGCACTCTAAGTTAAATAAATGTTTCGCTGATTTCACAAAACAATAAATATATATATCAAGAACATCACATAATTTATAATTCAAATATTGCCTAGAAATCTCCAACTCGAAATTTGGACATTGCCGGAAACACATACTGCTTCAATCTGATTTAGCAGCTTCTCATACACATCTACCTCTCCAAGCTCATCCACGTTCAGAAATGGACTTGCATTTGCAATAATATTTTCAAGTTTCTGCAGGTGATTCTTCTGGATCCGGTTATTCGGACGTTTCATTTCTCTTTGCACGTCATATATATAATTCTCCAACACATTGCGAGCATGCACCTTCTTCTTATACTCTTCATCCTCAAGCCTATACTTTTCCGCATCATTCAGCATCTTATTAATCTCATCAGTTGAAAGCCTTCCCTTGTCCTGAGTAACTACCATCTTCCTTTTTAACCCGGTAGTTACTTGCTCCCCCGAGCAACTCAAAATACCGTTAGCATCAATCTCAAAGGTCACATTTAGTGATGATACACCCCTTCGTGCGAGTGGGACCTCAACGTCAAATTTCCCCAACCAGTTGTTGTCTTTGGCCCTAAATCTCTCACCCTGATATACTGCAACAGGCATAGAAGATTGGTTGTCTTCTACAGTAACATACATGTGAGTCTTTATGGTTGGTATCTTTGAGTTTCTTGGAATGAGAATAGAAATAGTTTCATCATAGAGCTCCACACCAAGTGACAAAGGAATGACATCCAACAACACTAAATCCATAATCTTTTGAGTGGTGTCACCATGTAACTTTGCAGCAAGAACTGAGGCACCATATGCAACTGCCTCATCAGCATGGATCCTCTTAGAAAGCTCCTTCCCATTAAAGAACTCTTTCAACAGTTCTTGTACTTTGGGTATCCTAGTAGATCCACCTACAAGTACTACTTCATCTATGTTTTTTTTAACCATCTTTGCATCACTCAAACAACTCTCCACTGTTCCTATACACTTATGAAACAAATCTAGGTTAAGATTTTCAAACTTTGCCCGACTAATTCGTGCGGAAAAATCAATACCCATGTGCAAGCCATCAATTTCGATGGTAGTTTCAGTAGTCGAAGAAAGTGCTAGTTTTGCTCGTTCACACGCTACTCTCAACCTCCCTATTGCTCTAAGGTTCTCCTTGATATCAATCTTATGTTTCCGCTTAAACTCATTAATGAAATGTTCCACCAATTTATGATCAAAGTCTTGACCACCCAAATGAGTGTCCCCGGCTACAGCCTTTACATCTATCTTTCCTTTCCCATCAATGGTAACAATTGAGACGTCAAAAGTACCCCCACCCAAATCAAAAATAAGCACATTCGTTTCACAAGTTATATTATTTGTCATGTCTAGTCCATACGCAATTGCAGCTGCAGTAGGCTCGTTAATTATTTGCAAAACATTAAGTCCGGCAACATACCCGGCATCCTTTGTTGCTTGGCGTTGTGAATCATTAAAATACGCAGGCACCGTTATAACAGCATCTTCTACCGTCTTACCAATGAATGCACCGGCAACATCTTTCATTTTCGCAAGTACCATCGAAGAAATTTCTTCTGCGGAAAATTGCTTCTCTTCACCTTTGTAAGTAACTACAATCTTGGGGATGTCACTAGGTCCGTTTATGACTTTGAAAGGCCATAACTTCATGTCATTCTGCACTGTTGCATCACTAAATCTATTTCCTATCAATCGTTTGGCATCTAATATTCAAGAACAAAAAAGAGTTTATATAATTTTCAAGCAGTAAATATATATAATGCATATTAATTGAAAGAAAAGAAAAATAAAACATACCAAAGATGGTGCATGTGGGGTTCATAGCCACCTGGTTCTTGGCACCTTCACCAATTAGACGTTCAACATCTGTGAAAGCAACACATGATGGGGTAGTCCTATTACCCATATCGTTGGGTATGATCTGAACTTGGCCATGTTCCCAAAATCCCACACAAGAATATGTTGTTCCAAGGTCGATACCGATTGCCGGTGCATCTCCTTTACCGACTGCCGGTGCAGCTCCTTTACCGGCTGCCGGTGAAGCTTCTTTACCGACTGCCCGTGCAGCTCCTTTACGGATTGCCCGTGCAGCTCCTTTACGGATTGCCGGTGCAACTCGATCACCATCGGCATCCATACTCGTTGAACTTGAAAGAGAAGGCTGATTTGAAGATGAGAAAGTAGGGTTTTAGGTTGGGGATATAAATAGTGTATAGGGACGTGGATTTATACGCGGGGATTGATCGAGAAGTCCCGTGATCTCCGACGGTTTGTTGAAGATGATATATCAACCTTTTTTTCTCCCTGATTTTAGTTTCCCTGTTTACTCCATTCGTCTCTTTTCGTTTGATTTCTTTTCCAACTTTGTGTTTGATTTCCGTCCTAAAATCCTTTTTAATTTGCTTAAACTTTAATTGCTTAATCTCGTTTGTTTCTTTACAATTATCTGTCCCTTCTATTTATTCTGTTTAGTCTTGAATAAGTTTTACAAAAGTTCATATTCAAATATATAATAATTCACATTCACATTAAATTTTATAATAATTCACATTCACATATGCAATAACGTACTAAAAGAAACTACCAAATCTATCACGTTAGAAAATGATGAATTATCATTCATTTATTATAATTTTATATGATGTATTTATTTTGTTCTTGATTACAATGTCGTGCTATGTCGCTATCGCATGTTGCAACAATGATATTAATGTGGTTAAATATGTAATGAGAAATGTATGAGGTGACCATATTCTGGGTTGTGATTAACTAATTGGCGAGCTTTTGAAATAGTCATAGTCTTACGCAACGAAAAAGGATGTTATTCGGTGCATTGTAGTAAAACCTGTCATGTTGACCTATTTGCTGAGATGAGGATGCTGAGGTGGATGTGTGACCATACGAGATTAAGCCGGATCTTGAATGACGTTATTAGAGGTAGATGGGTTGCTCGAATCACGGATAAAATTGGAGACGAGAAACTGAGATGGTTCGGTCATGTAAAAATTAATGAGACAGTTGACAGCAACGGTAAGGAAAGTGCATGCCCTAGTTGTGGATGGATACAGGAGAAGAGACACACCGAAGTTGACGTAAGGAGAGTGGAGACCCTAGTTTGTATCCACTACGTCCACCGAGGATTATAAAGATTTGATATTTTGACTTGGTGGAAAATGATTTTCCGATTCTAGCTGCCACGGCCCGTGTTTTACTAACCACCGAAACTTCTACAGTAGCTTCGGAATCTATTTTTTCTCTTAGTGGTAGGGTTTTATTGTGAGGATTCATGACATGTTCTTTATCCCTATCCTTATAATTTATACATTTATCATTACTTTTTTCTATTTCTTTCACTCACAACCACAATTATATAATACTTTAATACCTTTATCATTACCACTTCTCTCTTTCATCACAATCAAACCTCAAATTTTAAGAAATCAATAATTTTTTTTGTCAAATATACAGATAAACTGTAACTCTTACTCTCTCCTCTACTCACAACCACTCACAACCAAACCTCAAATTTTAAGTTTGCATTCACATACTTATAAGGAACCTGACGTGAATGCTCTAAGAGAACAAGACTCACTAGGGAGTCACTAGAGATGTGCATTTGCTCTTGGAGAGCGTCGATCGTATACAACATGAGATAAAGATTGAAGATGACACTTTACTTGATACTAAGGTGCAAGAAGATGAGATGGAAGGACTATCTACCGTCATATCCAACGAAGATGTTGAAAATGATAAATGGGGCTGTGCTGACCAATAGGACTCGCGTTTTTAAATTATAAGACGAACACGAAATAAATTAATATTACGAATTAGTTTTTAAACTTTTTATATTTGTAGCAATTGTATTTCAATCATTTAACCATTATAAATAAATAAAAAAATATGTGTTTTTTATGTTGTTTTATAATAGGAATTAAAAAACAGGACCCAATTTTAAAACCGGTTTTGGAACCAAACCTTTCATCCTACCCTAACTGGTTCTTTATCCTAATCTCCCAAACCGGTTCGAATCCGGTTCTGATTGTAGAGTATATGTTGGATTTTGATGTGTCCAACTATCGATTACTCAACATAACAATAAATATACGATCGAAGCGTTACACTCTGGGTGACGAATAAGTTATAATATTTGAATATTATATGTTTAAATATTACTGATCACAGAAAGAATGTTAGGCGAATCATTATTTGTCAAAATAATGATTATGATTAATTATTTGAAGAAATAATTAAAAGACAAAATAAAATGATGATCATTTAAGATGTAAACGAGAAATAAATTTGTTAAATCGGTTGACAAATTTAAGCGAAAAATATTATTACGTCAAAAGGTAGTTTTGACGAATTAGTATAGGGTAAGACATTATCTTGTACTTACGAGAACAAGAGATCATTTATGAGATAATTAAACATGGATAAAAATAAATATATTGTTAAAGACGACAATAATAATTATCCTGAAAAACGTTTTAGATAATCCGTTGACTAAAAAGTGGAGAATGAAATTTATATATATCGAATATATTGGGTTTATTTCGTACAAATAAACTTTGTTTGATATTAACTGTATTATCAGTTAATATACAGGATAATGACTTAGGGAGAAATACAGTGATGTGTTGCAAAACACATCTCATTTCCTATGTATCTTGTATAGTATTTGAGTCGATTTTTGTGTAATTTTATGTGTTTTGAGTCTCTTATTTGCGTCTAGGGTTTAATTAGGTCAAGTGTGCTCAAATGTGTTTAGATGTGATCAATTGTAGGTTAACTGAAAGTTGGAGGACTTGCATGGTAATTGTGAGAAGAACGAGGACTGAATTGGAAATAATGCATGGTAGATACTCCACGCGGTACGCGTAAACCGAGCTTATTCCAAGCGATACGCGCCAAAGGTCGGCTCAAATCTGGTCAACGAGGCGGTGGCCGGCTGTTTTGTCATGGCATGGCTTCCAAGCGCTATGCTTGGCGCCTCC
Source organism: Deinandra increscens subsp. villosa (assembly GCA_039602395.1). Lineage (NCBI taxonomy): Eukaryota > Viridiplantae > Streptophyta > Magnoliopsida > Asterales > Asteraceae > Deinandra > Deinandra increscens. The sequence continues at coordinate 4,597 of JBCNJP010009981.1, read as the reverse complement.
TACCCTTCTAAGCGATACGCTTGGAGCGTATAAATCCGCAAACCCTAGATTTCTTAGTATTTAAGGCATGTTGCGGCTTAATTCGAGGACCTCCTCACTTTTGCCGACCCTAGACGACTAAGAGACAATTTCTGGAGCTAAAGAAGGGCTGGAATCAATTGGGATTGTTGGATCATGGTTAGTACCAACTAACCAATCAAGTTACTTGACGGTATCAAACAAGAAAGGCGGAATAAGACTTGTTTGTGTTTGAGTAAAGATGCTTTTAATCGGTAAATGTAACTAATAAACAATAAGTAAAGTAGTTAAACACAAGAAATAACTTCCAAGCACTACAATATTATTACTTCTCCAATGTTTACAAAGAGTTACAGCTGATGAACATGAAAGAACCGATCCATTTTAAACAAGAGAAATACAAGTAATATATATGTGCAAGGAGGAAATAAAAGATAATCTTTTATTTCCATTTAGCTACTAGGCTAAATAAAGTAATCATATCTACTCTAAAAGCTGTTGTACTACCACGCATGGGTGCTGTGAACAGTTGAGCAACTCTATCGGTGAACAGTGTAAAGCATGGAGAAAGTGAACTGCTCTCTGTCAGCTTTTCTACATTGGAACTTGAACCGAGAGAGAAGTCAAACTTCCGGAGTAACACAGGAAGAGTTCCGGAGGAACTACTTAGTGAACCAAAAGTTCCGGAGGAACTTCCTTCGGAATTCTGACTTGACTTTCAACCAAGCTGAACATTCCCAACAGTCTCCCCCTAAGATGTTGCTACCAAAAACTGATCTTGTTTCTGAATCTTCTTTATGCTTTGACTTGAGCTCTACCACAACCCTTACAGTTTGTAGACAAAGCTACGAGTGCTAGCTATGTGCATGATATCCTTCTGATATAAGCTATCCCATTCACTCAACCTCAAATTCTGTTTCTTGATCACTAAGTAGTAGTACAGATCTTCCTTTTTGTGTACCTCAATCATTATGATGTTAGGATGAGGACTAACCCTCTCATCCGGTGTTCGAACATCATTAAAATCCCCCATGAACAACCATAGACCCGTGGAATCTTCCTTTATTTTTAAAAGTTCCTCCCAAAGTGCCCGGCGAACCACTGGGTCATTTGGAGCATAGATGTTTGCTATATTAATTACTTTACCAGTTAGTTTATAGAACACTAGATCTATAAACAAAAAAAAACACTGGGTCTTGAAAGACTGATGTTGTGTAACAGAAATCGTGAAACGATGATGGCGTGGACAGAAAGATTGGTTTTGGTAGAGTGACTCGGGATTCTGGGGGGGGGGGGGGTAAAGTAATTAATATAGCAAACATCTATGCTTTAAATGACCCGGTCGTTCGACGGGCACTTTGGGATGAACTTTTAAAAATAAAGGAAGATTCAATGGGTCTATGGTTGTTAATGGGGGATTTTAATGATGTTCGAACACCGGATGAGAGGGTTAATTCACAGTTTATAGAACTAAATGCTATTACGAATATGTGTCCCTTCATTTGTATAAAGACAAATATTTTATACAAAATTGACAGACACTTGCTATAAAAACAAAAGAGAATAGAAATAAAAACCTCAAAAAATATAGATCCGAATAATCCGAATAACCCGAATAAAGTTAAATTTGAGTTAACACAAAGTTGTAGTATTATATAAATTATATAAATTTCAAAAAAAAATGTGTCTTAATCTACTGTGCGGTTTGTGCCAATGAGCTAATTACATGTATGATTTATGGCCATTGGCATGCTGCCAAGTGGCCACTTCTACTTTATATTTTTTTTCTTACGTTTGATTCAATGTATAAGTACTGGTTCTTTTATTTTTGTAGCGCTTGTTAAAGTGACTGGGTTGGTAGCTGTGACGCATTTGGAGTTTGATGTCGAACTTTCGAACCTTGCCACGTCCGGTTTAAGTGTACATATTTTTGATTTTTTCCTAGTTTTGTTTTTAGCCACATAAAATTGGATTGATCTAAATTTGTCGGGCCACGCGTTTTGTTCTTGAGAAAAGTCACCTTAAATGAGGCCAACTATTACGAATATGCGTCCCTTCATTTGTATAAAGACAAAAATTTTATACAAAATTGACAGACACTTGCTATAAAAACAAAAGAGAACAAAAATAAAAACCTCAAAAAATATAGATCTGAATAACTCGAATAAAGTTAAATTTAAGTTAAGTTAATCGGATATCCGATTAATCCGAATAATATGAATAAATTATTTAGCTATATCCTAATTCGACTGAAATCCCAATAAGGAATTTTGATTCGGTTTAGAATCCGATCTGAAATCCGAATAAGGATTGCGGTTCGGTTTTTTTTGTTTCGAATACGGTTTGGATTTCGGTTTATTTTGAATTTTGAATATTTTGAACACCCCTACACATCTCATCCTAAGGCCACCCGGTATGGGTGGCGTTATCACTCATGACGCACACATCACGGCGTTATTCCCCCATCCCCTTTATGCGTGAAGTTTGCATGAAGATGTGCATGAAGGATGTGCGTGGAAAAGACCACGCCAATATTGATCTGGAGTTGAAGCCCTTTTCCACATTTCAGCCATTCAGCCTTTGACACATATTCTTTTTTTTATTATATTAAATATAAACATTTATTTAGGTTTAAGGAAAAGAAAAAAAATAATAATAAAAAAAGTTTACCACACCACATGGGTATACCACCATGTGTGAGACAATTCCATGTGGTCTAGTCATTGCTTATGTGGCAACCACACCACCACCACACCACATGGGTATACCACATGCCCTAACTCAAAGACATCATAACACATTTTCACCGTTCCAAACACACTGTTCAAGACATACATAATACACTAACAAAATGTTGCAATAAAAATAATGTAGATATTACCAATACCAAATATCTTAAATAAAGATACAATGATGTTAATTTTTTAAATCAGATTTAAAAAATATTATTCAGAACATCAGTGCAAAATTTTGAGTTAAGAATTGTTTACGTCTTTGATCGGTATTTGATATTACTTTTTAAAACTTAACTAAAAATGATGGTCAAATAATTAATAATTAATGAAAAAATAGTTACGATAATAAAAAATATTACATGACTAAAATACCTGTGGACCTTATCTAGACAAAAATTAAGTATGTGGTCAATGGTCAACATCCTTTGTAATTTGGTGAATGGTTAATATTATCCATAATGTGGTCAGTATCCTCCATTAGTTTAGCCATTGACCTTGTCGACCGACCAGTTATTTAAACAGCGGTTTGAAAGGGGTCAACCGGTAAGGCGAGTGACAATGGTTTTGTGTTCCAGAAAACACTTATACTTGACATGAAAAGAACCAAATTAAGTTGTTAGAGATATATTTAGTTAAGAGATGGTCTCATATTTGGTTAAGAGATGAATTGGCTTTGCGCGCTGAACCTGAAGTACACAAGTGCAGTGGGTCAAATGGGTGAACCGGTTGCTAGGTGAGCTATATAAACAAAGGATCTGCTACAGTTTTTACTTTTTAATGCCAGATGTTTTCCATCCTTCAACACATACAATTTTTAGCTTCTTAGTGGAGATTGTAGATCATCCTTCTTGGTGGAGATTGTAGATCATCTCATATTTCTTTCACTCTTCGGTCTGAGAGTCTAGGGTTTCATCACGTTGGTGAATTATTCTTAGTTCGAGTCTGTATTCTAACGAGTTGTTATTCATCTTTTTTATTTGGATCTAAATCTTAATTACGTTTGGTTTGAGTATTTCTGTGTTGAAACCATGAAATTTTACATATTCATTATCAGGAAAATTCTAGTATCAACAGAAACATCTAAAAAACGATTAACATAAAATGAACAAATCAACAAGATTGCATTACTGCAAGAATATTACCGGGTAGTAAGTAATTTAAGTTGAACCCCAGTTTGAGGAATCAATGAGCAATTTGTCGATGAACACAACAAGTAAAAATTTAATCGAGACAGAGAATGAAAAGAACAAAGTAAGGGTGTTTGTAATACCTCAAGATTGGGATCACTCCCGAGCTCGGGATCGCGGGAGAGCGCGGGAACACCAGGAAAATCCCCTCGGGATCGGGACTCAGGATCATCCCGTGGGAGTGGGTTACCGAGTTCATTTGCATGGGAAAGGCGGGGGGGGGGGGGGGGAGTGGACCGTTGGAGGTGGGTCCCACACCCCCTCAAAGGCTATTTTCGAATTTTAAAAAAAAATCTAAATTTAATTAATTTAACACCTTTAAATACCCCTTTTCTCCCTACCTTTTCTCACCACATTCTCTACAATTCTCCCCACCTTCTCCCACACTTCTCTACAATTCTCCCATATTTTTAACCATTTCAACCAAAATGTCTTTTTCTTTCTGACGATTCCTCTGGTGAAGATGCGGTTTTTTTCGCTAGGTTAATGTTCGAGAAAGCTAAAGAAGAAGAAGAAGGCGAAAGTTCGAAGCCATATTTACCACGCAAATCAATCAAAAGAGAACGCCAAGAAGCTCATGATCGACTCTTTAAAAACTATTTCAAGGAAGGAGCTTTATTCGAAGATAAGTTCCATCGTCGTTTTCGTATGAATAAA
>JBCNJP010009980.1:0-25198 GCA_039602395.1 Deinandra increscens subsp. villosa | reverse complement strand
ATCTGTGACGCCCACTCCCAATCTTGGTTCCAGGAGGGGTCACGTGTCGGATTTACTCATGAACACATGGTACAACAGAGATAACTAAGCAGCGGAAATTAAAAACTTTTTCATTTATATATATAACGAGTTACAATAGTAAGGAAGATAATAACATAATCTATAACTAGATCTTATCTATAGCTATGCCAGTCTACTACCGAGTCATTCCTGATAGCTTGCCCATCTAATCTGCCCTTGCTAGAGCCCTTCCCTTGCTACTTTAAACATCACCAATACCCGACATACATGCTTTTAAAGGTCAGCTTACGCTGGTGAGTTCTAAGTATTTTAAAACTTTACCTTTCCTTGAAAGGTTTACCTCAAACATTTGGGCCTAACGACCCCTTCTTTATAAACATTTATCAGGTATAAAACATAACAGAATTATACCAAAACATTTATCCTTTATCAGGTATAAGACATAACAGAATTATACCAAAACATTTAACCATTCATTCTACTAAGCATTGTCTATTGGAACCACGTTAGTTCCTCGGGAAACCGTCGCCACCCGAAACCTTTCATAGAGTAACCGTCGTTACCCCGGGGAACCGTCATCCCCGGCTTCTGATTGTACAACCACCTTTTCCCTTTCTCTAGACAATATCTGCTTAGATTAAAACTTTTTCAACCATTTAAACCTTTTCATCCTTTTCAAAAGTCCATTTAAATAACTCTTGTATGTGGACTCATAACCGTTTCAACACCAGCCCATTACCCGTATATGGAAATAAGCGTTTCATAAATATAATGTTATGGGTCTTGCATAACAAGGCTAATAAGATCATATTTACCCGACGCTTAGTCCTCATATACATAGGCTTAGACCAAACATTCACATTTTTCATTTCTCAAAGCTTTATATAAAAGTTTCATCCTTTCTATTACCCGTTTATTATAACCTTCCCGAAAAAGTAATAACAGGTAATAATAACTATAAAACAGTTATAAGTATTATATGTGTATCAACACAAAACAAGTAAAGGCATCTCAGATACTTCTTAAGTGAACAGTTGAATATATATATCATTGCATGTATATCAGGCCCGAAAATATTAAAACATTTAAAACATTTAAAAGTGGGCTCATAGAACTCACCTTATTCTCTTAAGCTGTTAATTCAGAGAAAACCTCCGCTATGCCTTCCAATTAAACCTAATCGCGTATTATACGGCGTTAACGCAAGGTTTAATATAATAAACATTTCCTATGTTTATTTTAATACTTCATTATCTTAAATTACTAAGTTCATTCCTTTTAAGAGGTCAAAATGACCAAAATGCCCTTTAGGCCATTATCCTTATCTTTTATTGATAATTATGAAGACACGCATTCCTATAAGTAAACGCTCACTCCATGATCGCCCAGTGAGGGATGCCATTTCCCAGTTGGGATTTATGCGACACCCTCGCTATGCCAGAAACCCCAGTGTACAGGCGTCTACCCTTCTGGTACGCGCGAACTTCTAAATATCCGATTAACTCGGTATCTTAAATATTTATCCATTTTAACTTTATATATACTTATTATATATATAGACATAGTTCCATGTCAAAATTCAAGTCTCCATACCCTTCGGATTATTTTATTTTAAACAATCATATTCCGAAACCCTAATTTCCCGTTTTTCTCATTTCTTTATCAAAACTCATTTTTATTCAAAATTGACTTAGGGTATTATCCGTTATAACATTTTATAACATGCTTTAAAATTTCAAAGCTTAGTTCATTACCGTTTACTCGGTTTTGACAAAACAGCGGCTAGAAAACCCTAATTTCCATATTAAACACTTTATATATATTTTTCAATATATATTAAACATACTTTAACCCGATAATTACTTTGTCATTATCGTTAACCCTTATATTAAATATATATACATTTATATATTTAATATTTAAATACAATATCATTTTAAATCAATTTTATTAAATGAAATTGATTAATAATTATATATATATATTTATTCGTTAAATATATATCATTTATCCTGTTCTATTACGATTTAATATAAACTTTAACTTAACAATTATATTTGTAATAATAACAAATATTAAAGTGATTACATCTTTGACGGGTCGTGAAATGACTCCAAAATAACCGAATAATAAAGTTGTCCGTTTTTAACAAACGAATAGTCCTTCCCGATTAGTTTCTCGCCACGAGCATTTCCCCGTTGTCGGTTTATCGTTTGGACCTCGTTACGCCACCGAAACGTCGCCCGAAAGTGAAGACGGGTTAACTCGACACCTCCTTTTCTAGCTCGAATTGCGGCCACCATCGTCCACCGTTATCAACCGCCAATCATCGTCACCTTCATCACTATCTCGGCAGTCCATCGGCGTTACCGCCACTCCCCGTTATCGACCGTACGTCACCGGAAGTTAACCGAAAGTAGGGACGGTGGTGTCGGGTTTTACCGGGTTTAATCCCGTTTCTTGCAACTACTATCTTCTACCGTCACCTTCAACCACCAGTACGCCGCTACCTACAACCTGCTGCTACTACTGCCACCAGGGATCCGTTGATTCACCGTCGTCGCCCGTTGCCAAAAACCTGTCACCGCCGGAGTTACGAATGGAGGTCGGAGTCGACTAGGTGTTGTGGGTTCAAAGTAACAGGGTAGTCGTCGAAGAGAGAGACCAGATGGAGTTGCTGCTTCGGTTCGTCGGAGAGCGAAGAGGGATGGGTGGAGAGTAGCTCGCAGGTTCGCCGGAGGAGGGTCGCTGGTTTCTTGGTTGCGGTTGGGTCTCACCGGAAAAACAAGAGAGACGGGTGTGTGTGTTGCTGCCGAAGATCAAGAGGGAGGAGAAGTGCGAGGTGAGGTCAGGGGTTCGCCGGGAGGTTGCCGGCGTCAAGCGGACGGAAGTGGGGGAGCCAGGTTGGTGCGCCGGTGGTCAGAAAGTCGAGAGGGAGGGGGGAGGAGCCGATGGCTCTCTCTCTCTTTCTTCTTTTAATTCCCTTTTTTTTGTCATGTACTGTGCATGAATTGTGTGTGTGTATGTTGTGCTTTGTAGGAGTGAATTGAAACTTATGAAATATGTGTGTATTTATACGTAAGGTTTAACCTCTACAATTTCTGCACGTAGACAATGACTATCGATTTTAAATGCTGAATCTTCAACTAAATTCGACAGGTAGAAGTTCAAGAAGTAAGGAACAAGTTTAAATTAATTTAGGATATTCTCTGTGGTGTCATATTAATAAGTATGTATTATACCCGTGTTTTAAACCCGTCAAATAACATAATATTTTATAAACGGTTTCGAACACCTAAAATATTATGGGGGTCCAATAAATATTAATCGCTATATTTATTATAAACTGTAGAGCGATTGTCCAAACGGCGATACGGTCGTGGCCGTTTTATGAACCGATTGCGTTTTCTCGACTTAGATATTCAATAGATCTTATAATAATTATTTATACTTTGTCGAGTTGATAAAAGTATCTCGAACGGCTAATTGAATTGATTTCGGCTATTATCGCGTAACAGCAACGGTTACCGATTCCACCGTTTTTCGTGCCGAATATTATAAATATATTTTATAATGATTATAAATCAAGTATTTAGCAATACTCGATATTTTAACTTTGCTTCGGCATTAATTTAGTGACGTTCGTGCTTTGATTACGGTTATTATAAACCGGGCCTAAATCACTATTTTGCATTTTCCCGCTTCGTTATAACTCGAATTTCCGATCCGTCTGCGCCCACGATCTTTATTTTTCACTATCTATCATATTCTATAAATTCATCTCTTGACGTTTCCTCGAATGTCGTGCCGAACATTCGTACGTGAATCGTGACGTTTCTTTATTATACGTATATATATACTATATCACATGCATTTCAGCTACTTAACAAATATAGCACACGTATATAATTTAAGTCATAAAATTTTGGGGTGTTACAACTCTACCCCCCTTAAAAAGGTTTCGTCCTCGAAACTTGCTCAAAAAGTGTGATTTAACTCACAATGAGTTCATTACCTTTTCACCTTTCTTTCCTTTCCCGGATTAATCCGGAAACTTTTCTATGCATCTAATGCCTTCATATCATATGAACCACATGGTTCCTAGGTTACGATTTTAACATCGTAACAAACTTTCTATGACAATCTATCATTTAACTTTATTACCTATAAGGTAATATCTCAGTTATTTTATTAACAAAATCAAGTTCACAATTAGAATGTGAACCGCATTTCTATAACTGTTGCTAGTACCTTTAGGAATGAATCCCTAACGAACAGTCTAGCTAACGATTTAGGAGAATACGTTTGTCAAAATAAAAGAGCTCTCCCTTTTATCAATCACATACTATCTAGGCGGTGTTATAACTCTTTAGCTACATATAGGGTAGCCTGATTATGAATCCCACCGGAATTTGCTTCGAATTTTCTAAAGTTGAAATTTACCGCGAAGCTTCTGCCATTCTGCTTTAACCTTTTGTGTACGATAAACATTTATCCGCATGTTTAAAAGATTTGAACTTTACTTCTGGATATCAACAATCCCTAAGTTACTCATTAGTAAGTGATACGTATTCGTGAATGCTACTGCTTCGTTTTCCACAGTGGCCCGTAATATCTACCTGCACGAGACTAATTCTAGTGCCACTTCTGATTGTACCTCAGGTGTATATATATAGGATGTACCAGCGGCGTATCCACCACACCCTGGATACAACTAGAGGCGTACTATTACTAGTCTGGTGTAGGGCGATATTACTATTCTAACCACAACAAAATCAGTATAATTCATGACTATCTATTACTTACTTAAATAACTAGTTTGGACATCCTGCGTACAATCTCGTTTGCTTTTCGCATCTTGAGTGTAAACACTATTGCCGCAATTTCTCTCTTCACTGGGCCTAATCGGTAATGATTTTACCGATGCCTAAATTAATCCGTTCATTACTTTATTTCATGCCTGCTACTGATTAGGATTCCAAAAGGACTTGACATCTTCTTAGTCAACCTAATGGTGTTACATCCTTGGAAAGTCTTAGCGGCTTCAGATGTATTAGCATAGCCTCTCTCTTTTCCTGATCCTTAGTACTTCCTTCCAATGCTTCATGCATTCTTCACCACCCTTGAGAACCTTCGAACGTCATTTGTCAGCAGGCTTAGTTACGAGATTTCTGGGATTGAAGGAACGCTCGTCATTCCAATCAACACTACTAATCACTTGTAATGATTATTTTGCTTCTGAAAAGCCGTTATCTTACAGTTCCATTCTTACTCCTTTAGCTGGTGCTAATCTGATCTCAGATTATCTTTGGGGAATCGTCTTGCTCTTTGTAGTTGTTTGAATAGTTTGTTGATCCTTAACAAAGGATATCTGCTTCTTACTAACAGCTTCTTCTTGTAGTCTATGCATATCCTTGGCTTCCATCCTTCGTCTTGAAATTGCTGGAGTATCCTAAGGCGATATATTTGGTCTAAAGAAATCTTCTGGCTTCTGTTGGAGATAACTGGTATAGTGCCTTTTTTTTTCTTCTGGCGTTGTTTCTAGTGTTGCTCCTGACGTTGCTTTTGGTGTTGCTGCTTCTGGTGTTGCTTTCAGTGTCGTGTTGATTGTGGAACCCCATTTCTTGATTTGACGAGTTTCTAATTGGATTCACTGGTACGTTCTTCGGCTTCTTGGTTTTGCCTCTGAGTCAATGGCATACGTTGAGTATGACTTACCTCTTGACTCGTGTACTTCTACGTTTTGTAATCTTTACTGCTAAGTCATCATGATCCTTGCATATGAAGTCGAGCTTTCTTCTGTTTACAGACAGTTTGCGCGTAGTATCGTCATCTCTAGCTTGACATTGATCTTAAGAAGAACATTTGTCAAATACTGACCGTTTACTTGCATCGGTGCAATACACTGTGTGACAATTCCTAATATCGAATTCAAACTTCTAAGTTTGCCATTGCTGCTAGTTTCGAATCGTCAGGCTCATCTGCGTATCAACCTTTGTCTTGAGGTCATTTATCTTGACGTTTTGCATTTGTCCTAAGGAAGACGTAATCTTAAGTTGTCTAAGGTAGCTTGACTACGAGATTCCTTGACAATGCTTTACCTCTCCTTATGTTGTAGCTCATCCAATCATCATGTGCTTTCATCCTACCATTTGTTGAAGAAACAACATCCGTAAGTTCTTCCTGGTCTACTCTGGACCTCCATACTCCTAAGCTCGTGGATTCTTGATCCAGTGTGTGGTAACCTTTGTCATCTTTCTTTGAGCCATCCTAAACTGCTGGCTTTTGCTTTGACCCTTCCGACCAATCACTTATAGTGATCGTCTTCTTGAAGGTAGCAACGTAGCTTGGAACGTTGTTTCCACTATTTTTGCCATAGCAACTTTCATTTCTTCTTTACCGTGACAGTGTCTATCACATCTACAGTTTCCTTGCTTAAGGTGACATTCTAGGCTTGTCTACACCTCTTTTCATCTTCAATGGTTCCTGAGTTCTCCAATGCAATTCTTATGATGACGTTTCTCGCACATCTAGCATATCGGCCTTCTTTGTTCAGAAGCCCCCTTAGCCTTCTTGTGGAATCTACCGTCATTGTCTTCAAGACCTTCTTCACCCTCGTGCCGTTTCCGTATAACTTTCATCGGGAGTCTATTTCTATCAGAAGCTTCCTCGGAACCTGCCTCACTAGCGGTCGCTCTACTGAACATTCTTTTCGTCAAAGCTTCCGGAAATTGATTAATAATCGATAGCAACGTAACCTTCAATGCTTCTGCCACTATTTATAACATAATGGCTTTCATTTCTTGCTGAAGATACCCGTCTTTACATTTTTACTAACATCAGATTTCGTATCGGATGTTCTATTCGCATTCCTATCATGACTATGATTTCTAATCTTCTGATCCTATGATCAAAATAGTCTGACACTTCAGAACTGATGTGACGTGAAGTCTCCAAATTTTGAATTCATGATAAGTATATACGTGCACTTATATAATTATGATGCCTTCAAAACCCAGTTATTCTCATCACAGTCATCCCTGGTGTCCGTTCCTTTCCTTTCATTCTTTACCGGTAATTCTAACAACCGTTTCTTTAAAACTACCTTTCTCTAGGTATTCTTTGCAAGTTATTGACCATGTATCTCACTGTCAATTAACCTACCTCACACTAGGCTACACAACAGTTAGAACCTATGATATGTTCATTTGGGTAAAATACCAAATTGCAGTAGCTAATTGCAATCGGGTATTCTCCGCACTTGCATACCCTAAGTCCTACCTCCTATGTTCCTCGTGCAACATTTTTCCTATGGGCATGACTATCCTGACTGGCATTTATATTCCCTATCTTACCTTACTTTGTTTACCAAGAGTCCTAGTTTAAGTCTAGATACCGTGCTAGTATCTAACTCTCTTAAACCAAGGCTCTGATACCAACTTGTGACGCCCACTCCCAGTCTTGGTTCCAGGAGGGGTCACGTGTCGGATTTACTCATGAACACATGGTACAACAGAGATAACTAAGCAGCGGAAATTAAAAACTTTTCATTTATATATATAACGAGTTACAATAGTAAGGAAGATAATAACATAATCTATAACTAGATCTTATCTATAGCTATGCCAGTCTACTACCGAGTCATTCCTGATAGCTTGCCCATCTAATCTGCCCTTGCTAGAGCCCTTCCCTTGCTACTTTAAACATCACCAATACCTGACATACATGCTTTTAAAGGTCAGCTTACGCTGGTGAGTTCTAAGTATTTTAAAACTTTACCTTTCCTTGAAAGGTTTACCTCAAACATTTGGGCCTAACGACCCCTTCTTTATAAACATTTATCAGGTATAAAACATAACAGAATTATACCAAAACATTTATCCTTTATCAGGTATAAGACATAACAGAATTATACCAAAACATTTAACCATTCATTCTACTAAGCATTGTCTATTGGAACCACGTTAGTTCCTCGGGAAACCGTCGCCACCCGAAACCTTTCATAGAGTAACCGTCGTTACCCCGGGGAACCGTCATCCCCCGCTTCTGATTGTACAACCACCTTTTCCCTTTCTCTAGACAATATCTGCTTAGATTAAAACTTTTTCAACCTTTTAAACCTTTTCATCCTTTTCAAAAGTCCATTTAAATAACTCTTGTATGTGGACTCATAACCGTTTCAACACCAGCCCATTACCCGTATATGGAAATAAGCGTTTCATAAATATAATGTTATGGGTCTTGCATAACAAGGCTAATAAGATCATATTTACCCGACGCTTAGTCCTCATATACATAGGCTTAGACCAAACATTCACATTTTTCATTTCTCAAAGTTTTGTATAAAAGTTTCATCCTTTATATTACCCGTTTATTATAACCTTCCCGAAAAAGTAATAACAGGTAATAATAACTATAAAACAGTTATAAGTATTATATGTGTATCAACACAAAACAAGTAAAGGCATCTCAGATACTTCTTAAGTGAACAGTTGAATATATATATCATTGCATGTATATCAGGCCCGAAAATATTAAAACATTTAAAACATTTAAAAGTGGGCTCATAGAACTCACCTTATTCTCTTAAGCTGTTAATTCAGAGAAAACCTCCGCTATGCCTTCCAATTAAACCTAATCGCGTATTATACGGCGTTAACGCAAGGTTTAATATAATAAACATTTCCTATGTTTATTTTAATACTTCATTATCTTAAATTATTAAGTTCATTCCTTTTAAGAGGTCAAAATGACCAAAATGCCCTTTAGGCCATGATCCTTATCTTTTATTGATAATTATGAAGACACGCATTCCTATAAGTAAACGCTCACTCCGTGATCGCCCAGTGAGGGATGCCATTTCCCAGTTGGGATTTTTGCGACACCCTCGCTATGCCAGAAACCCCAGTGTACAGGCGTCTACCCTTCTGGTACGCGCGAACTTCTAAATATCCGATTAACTCGGTATCTTAAATATTTATCCATTTTAACTTTATATATACTTATTATATATATAGACATAGTTCCATGTCAAAAATCAAGTCTCCATACCCTTCGGATTATTTTATTTTAAACAATCATATTCCGAAACCCTAATTTCCCGTTTTTCTCATTTCTTTATCAAAACTCATTTTTATTCAAAATTGACTTAGGGTATTATCCGTTATAACATTTTATAACATGCTTTAAAATTTCAAAGCTTAGTTCATTACCGTTTACTCGGTTTTGACAAAACAGCGGCTAGAAAACCCTAATTTCCATATTAAACACTTTATATATATTTTTCAATATATATTAAACATACTTTAACCCGATAATTACTTTGTCATTATCGTTAACCCTTATATTAAATATATATACATTTATATATTTAATATTTAAATACAATATCCTTTTAAATCAATTTTATTAAATGAAACTGATTAATAATTATATATATATATTTATTTATTCGTTAAATATATATCATTTATCCCGTTCTATTACGATTTAATATAAACTTTAACTTAACAATTATATTTGTAATAATAACAAATATTAACGTGATTACCTCTTTGACGGGTCGTGAAATAACTCCAAAATAACCGAATAATAAAGTTGTCCGTTTTCAACAATAGAATAGTCCTTCCCGATTAGTTTCTCGCCACGAGCATTTCCCCGTTGTCGGTTTATTGTTTGGACCTCGTTACGCCACCGAAACGTCGCCCGAAAGTGAAGACGGGTTAACTCGACACCTCCTTTTCTAGCTCGAATTGCGGCCACCATCGTCCACCGTTATCAACCGCCAATCATCGTCACCATTCATCACTATCTCGGCAGTCCATCGGCGTTACCGCCACTCCCCGTTATCGACCGTACGTCACCGGAAGTTAACCGAAAGTAGGGACGGTGGTGTCGGGTTTTACCGGGTTTAATCCCGTTTCTTGCAACTACTATCTTCGACCGTCACCTTCAACCACCAGTACGCCGCTACCTACAACCTGCTGCTACTACTGCCACCAGGGATCCGGTGATTCACCGTCGTCGCCCGTTGCCAAAAACCTGTCACCGCCGGAGTTACGGATGGAGGTCGGAGTCGACTGGGTGTTGTGGGTTCAAAGTAACATGGTAGTCGCCGGAGAGAGAGACCAGATGGAGCTGCTGCTTCGGTTCGTCGGAGAGCGAAGAGGGATGGGTGGAGAGTAGCTCGCAGGTTCGCCGGAGGAGGGTCGCTGGTTTCTTGGTTGCGGTTGGGTCTCACCGGAAAAACAAGAGAGACGGGTGTGTGTGTTGCTGCCGAAGATCAAGAGGGAGGAGAAGTGCGAGGTGAGGTCAGGGGTTCGCCGGGAGGTTGCCGGCGTCGAGCGGACGGAAGTGGGGGAGCCAGGTTGGTGCGCCGGTGGTCGGAAAGTCGAGAGGGAGGGGGGAGGAGCCGATGGCTCTCTCTCTCTTTCTTCTTTTAATTCCCTTTTTTTTTGTCATGTACTGTGCATGAATTGTGTGTGTGTATGTTGTGCTTTGTAGGAGTGAATTGAAACTTATGAAATATGTGTGTATTTATACGTAAGGTTTAACCTCTACAATTTCTGCACGTAGACAATGACTATCGATTTTAAATGCTGAATCTTCAACTAAATTCGACAGGTAGAAGTTCAAGAAGTAAGGAACAAGTTTAAATTAATTTAGGATATTCTCTGTGGTGTCATATTAATAAGTATGTATTATACCCGTGTTTTAAACCCGTCAAATAACATAATATTTTATAAACGGTTTCGAACACCTAAAATATTATGGGGGTCCAATAAATATTAATCGCTATATTTATTATAAACTGTAGAGCGAGTGTCCAAACGGCGTTACGGTCGTGGCCGTTTTATGAACCGATTACGTTTTCTCGACTTAGATATTCAATGGATCTTATAATAATTATTTATACTTTGTCGAGTTGATAAAAGTATCTCGAACGGCTAATTGAATTGATTTCGGCTATTATCGCGTAACAGCAACGGTTACCGATTCCACCGTTTTTCGTGCCGAATATTATAAATATATTTTATAATGATTATAAATCAAGTATTTAGCAATACTCGATATTTTAACTTTGCTTCGGCATTAATTTAGTGACGTTCGTGCTTTGATTACGGTTATTATAAACCGGGCCTAAATCACTATTTTGCATTTTCCCGCTTCGTTATAACTCGAATTTCCGATCCGTCTGCGCCCACGATCTTTATTTTTCATTATCTATCATATTCTATAAATTCATCTCTTGACGTTTCCTCGAATGTCGTGCCGAACATTCGTACGTGAATCGTGACGTTTCTTTATTATACGTATATATATACTATATCACATGCATTTCAGCTACTTAACAAATATAGCACACGTATATAATTTAAGTCATAAAATATTTGGGTGTTACATCATCTTCCGGTAATTGATGTGTCCCATACACCGATGCCACATGATGGATTCTTTTTCCGTATCCTTAGAAATAAAGCATGTAGCCTAAACCGCTGAAGAAGTCTGATTCATGTTCAACACATATAAGTCACGAAATCGAGGAGCTCGTACAACAATCCAATCATCAGGAATCTTGATTCCAGGTTTCAGAATTAAGCACTCTGAACTTGTGAAAGCAGCAGTGTACTGCTTATCACAAATCTGAGAAACACTCAGCAAATTGTGTTGCAACTCTTGTACAAATTGGACTTTGTCAAATGTAATCTTCTCATTACCCATTTTGCTGTAACACCCCAAAATTCACAGATACATTATATGTATAGTAAATACGTATTTATATTATAAATACGTGAGCTTAATTGATAAATGTGATAGACTATGCAGTAGATAACTTGCATGTGTTAGAAATACGTGTTTAATGGCCTATATAATGAAATATGCGTGAACGGATGTGTTAAACGTTAACGAAAGTAAAGTATGAGATGAATATGTGTTTATATGAATAACATAATGATACATGTGTGAATTGATATACGTATGAATACGTGTGTTAATAGTTAACGGGAAAGTAAAAGGACTAAAAATGTAATTATTGTAAAGTTATAAACATATACGGATATTATACGTATCTATGATTATTATAAGTATCCGGGGCTTAGAATATAGTAAAAATATATCCTAATATGATTTATAAGGTGAAATGATAAGCATTGTAAAGTTTGAGGGGCTAAAACGTAATTTAGCAATTAATAAAGAAAATATATATATATGTATATATATGTTATCGTACGAATCCCGAGCCTTAGAAACCTTATAAATTATTAGAAATATGTCCCTTAATGTTTTAGTACATAAAATGATAAAAGGTTAGAAGTTCGGGGGGCTAAAGTTGCATTAAACCAAAGTAGAAGGGCTAATATTGTAAAAAAATGAAAGCTGGCCGGAAACTCACTTCTCGCGTATCGCCTGGACCACCACCAAGCCCGGCGCGATATGCCTAGACCCCATGTCTGCAGAAAATGTTCCAGGTCCGTTTTTAGCCACGTTCATCGACTTGGAGTGCAAGAATTGATCACTTACGCGTCTGATTTCGACCAAGAGTCACCATGGGACGTGTTAGCAGCCTAAGACGCACCCTCTAGTATAAATAGCAGCCCCGAATCCTCAGAATAACTCGCCAATTTCGTGATTTATAACCCAAAAACCCCATTTCCGAACCAGAAACTTCGTCGGAGCAATACG
This sequence comes from Deinandra increscens subsp. villosa, assembly GCA_039602395.1. Taxonomy (NCBI): domain Eukaryota; kingdom Viridiplantae; phylum Streptophyta; class Magnoliopsida; order Asterales; family Asteraceae; genus Deinandra; species Deinandra increscens. The sequence goes on along the minus strand of JBCNJP010009980.1, from coordinate 12,493 downwards.
AGCAATCGGAGAGGAGTTAGAAGCCGAATTTCTGCAGTCACCCCTTATTTGTTATGCTTAACAATAACCTCTTTCAGTTTTGGCTAATTCGATTTCTAAATATGCTTTCTAAAAATGATGTAAAATTAGGGTTCTTGATGTTATTCTGCTAAAATCGGGAGATCGGGTGGGAATTAGGGTCTGAATTTTTGTAGGTAATCCTAATTTAATGTGTTTTAAGAAAGCCCTAAGTTTATTTCACAATTGGAAAAGGTTTGGTAAAGGTTTTGTTAACGGGTCAAAATTAGGGTTTTCATAACGTTACTCTGCCCAAATTGAGCAAACGGTTTTGAATTAAGCTTTGCTATTTTAATGGATATTATAAAATGTTATAATGGATAATACCCTAATTTGGTTTTGAAAGAAAATGAGTTTTGATAATAAAACGAGAAAAATGTGAAATTAGGATTTTGAATTATGATTATTTAATATAAAATAATCCGGAGGGTATGGGTACTTGAATTTTGGTATGGAACTATGTTTATATATATAATAAGTATATATGAGGTTAAAATGGATAAATGATAAAGTATATAAGATACCGAGTTAATCGGATATTTAGAAGTTCGTGCGGACCGGAAGGGTAGACACCTGTACACTGGGGTTTCTGGCAATAGCGGGGGTGTCGCCATCCCATCTGGGCAATGGCATCCCAACACTGGGCGATCCCGAAGTGAGTGTCTACTTATAGGAATGCGCGTCTTCATATTATCAATTAAAAGAGATATTTTGCCTATAAGGGCATTTTGGTCATTTTGACCTTAATAGAAGTAAACCTTAATAATCAGATATTATTAAGATAATATAAGAGATAAATAAACATAGGATATGTTTATAATGTTAAACCTTGCGTTAATGCCATACGATACGCGAATTAGGTTAACCGAAGGATTCTGTCGGAGGTTCTGTCCGAGTTTAACGAGTAAAGAGATAAAGTGAGTTCTGCGAGCCCACTTTTAAATGTTTTAAACGCTTTAAATGTTTTCGGGCTGATATACATAGAATGTTCAACTGTTTACTTAAAAAGTATTTGAAATGCTTTTATCCGAAAGTTTGATTATCTTAATTGATGAATTGATGAACTATTGAAATGATACGTGTTATGTTATGAAGATGCTAATGAATGGTTATACGTGTTAGCAATGTATATGAAATGATTATGATAGAATAATTCATATGAAATGATTGTTAGAGTTATGTGCTATATTTGCTTTGAAACTAGGTATCCAAATGATAAGGGTTTGTTAATAAACGCACAAGTGAGAATGTATGATTATATGAGAACAGGTGGTGCATTTGCTATATTATTATGTGGTGGATACGCCGCTGGTACATCCTGTATACAAGCATGGTAGTATAGTTACCCGGTATATTGAAAGTGTGGAGGATACGCCGCTGGTACATCCTGTATACATACACCTAGGTAAATTGGGGGATGTTCACTTGTTGCAGTATATGAGTACATTATCATGTTTATTAGCACACCTGAGTCAGTCGGATATCTAACTAGGGGCGGGTAGTAGTACTATGGTGGTTAAGGAGATGTTCGATAGAATGGAACGTCTAAAGAGGGTCAAGGTTACGTGAACGGTTGTCGTTACTGAATGGTTGGGGGCTTCCAGATGAAGTTACCTGAGCAGTCTTCGAGACCGGGAAGGTATAGAAGAAGTAGAACGGTTGTCGTTGCTGAATGGTTGGGGGCTTCCAGATGAAGTCACCTGAGCAGTCTTCGAGACCGGGAAGGTATAGAAGAAATGAAACGGTTGTCGGTACTGAGGTTGGGGGCTTCCGATAAAGTCACCTGAGCAGTATTCGAGACCAGAAAGTATAGAGGTGTATGGAATTCAGGTCATAGGAGTTAAAGGTTATGGAGGTAGATGTTTTCTAGAGAAACGTGTATGGTTATGATGTTATGTTATGTATGACTTGTTATGTGTTATACTTGTTAAATGTTTGTAAAAAGGGGTTTTGCAGGTTCAAAGGTTTTAACCTCACGAACGAGGTAATGTTTTTAAAATGTAGAACTCACCAGCGTAAGCTGACCTTTTCCCAAAACCATATGTATGTCAGGTTTAGGAGAGACGTCTGAGAGCAAGGGCGGAGCCCTCGTGATAAGAGAATGATCGGGCAAGCTATAGAGGAAGCTGATGAGCGTGCTGGCTAGTTGTAGATAAATAAAGACGGATATAGTTAGTCGCTATATAGATAGTTTGTAAATTATCTCATTTACTTTACGTACTTGGCTTTATATAAATAAAAGTTTTAAATTTTCCGCTGCTTATCTCTGTTGTGCCACGTGTTCATGAGTAAATCCGATGAGTGACCCCTCTTGGTGCCAAGTCTGGGAGTGGGCGTCACAAGTTGGTATTAGAGCCTTGGTTTAAGAGATTTAGGTACAAGCACGGTATCAAAACTTAAACTAGGACTCCAGGTAGAGCAAGTTGAGATAAGAATGTAGATGCCAGCCAGGATAGCTTGTGCCCGTAAGGACGAATATGTATAAGGAACATAAAAAGTGGGACTTGCGGTATGCGTATATGGATAATACACGATTGCAATTAGCTACTGCAATTTGGCATTTTCCATGTAAATAGACCATAAGTACTATCCATTGTGTGGCCAAGTGCAAGAAGAAGAAGAACGTTCAGAAATATAATTTAGGAATCGGTTTGAGTTACGGATGAAGATAGAGAGGCGAGATGTGGACATTAGGGAATTGTGTGCTAGGAGTAACTGGGTTTTGAACGCATCGTAAATATATAATTGTATCGGATCCTGCACTTATATACTTATCATGAATTCAAAATTGGAAACTCTACGTCACACAAATTCTGAAATGTCATCCATCTTAAATTAGGATCTGGAAATGGCTGCAAGAGGCGATCGTGCGAGTGCGGAACCCGAGAATAACGACGGAGCTAATGCATTCACTAACGAGCAGAGAGCGGCTATGGTGGCAGAGATGACACGCTTAATGCAGACGACACTACCTGGTTTATTAATTCAACTTCAAGGAGCTGCGAGAGTTGGTGCTAGTGGAGCCCGTGGAGCAGGTGGAGCTGCAGGAAGAGGTGCCGGAGCTGCACAACCTAGAGTAGGATGTTCGTTTAAATCGTTTAGTGGTTGTAGACCTCCTTTGTTCGACGGTAATCAAGATGCGTTAGCTACGTTCCAGTGGATTCATGAGATGGAAGCGGTCATAGAGATTAGTGAGTGTAGTGAGAACCAAGCCGTGAAGTATGCTGCCCACTCGTTTGTCTCAGAAGCGTTGCACTGGTGGGGTATGATCAAACAGACGGAAGAAGAAGGAGCTATTACTGCAATGAAGTGGAACGAGCTGAAGAGGTTAGTTTTAGAAGATTTCTGCCCTAAAGGTGAGCTGGAACAACTGGAGAGAAGTTTTCTGACGTTGGAAGCTGGGAACATGACGCACCGGGAATACACTTCAAAGTTCAACGCGATGGCGAGACTGCTACCTACCTTAGTCACTCCCGAAGCTGAGAGGGTGAAGCGTTACGTTCAAGGATTTCCGAGTAGAGTTAGGGTGTTGATCAAAGCGACTGAACCAAAGACATTCAAGGCAACGGTGAATTTGAGTTCCAATCTCTACAGCGAGATGTTCGGTGCAAACGGTAGACCAGAAGGAGCAAAGAGGAAGGAGTCGGAGTTTTCAAGGAAGGACAACGGGAGTCACCACAAGAAGTTGAAGAATAACTCGAAAGACGACACACGAAGTGCCACAAATGCAATAAGACTCATTTCGGAGAATGTAGGTTAGGAACATCTAGATGTTATACGTGCGGCAAGGAAGGTCACTTCTCGGGCAATTGCCCGGAGCGTAAGAAGTGTTACGAATGCGGAGAAGCAGGACACCTTAGGATGAACTGTCCTAAGATAGTATTGAACCCTAAACCACTTCGAGCCATCCCAGGGAATGTCACGGATCCGAGAACGGCTCCTGCAAGGGCCTATGGTATGTTGGAGATGATAGAAGGTGATCCCCAGACCTCGTCAGGTAATTCGAGTGGTTATAAATCATAGATAATAGTTATTCGTTTGCTTTAATACGTTATGTGTGCCATTACTTGCTGCGATATGCTTAGAAATTAGAATATTAGAACTTATGTTCTAGAAAGTAGCCGAAAATGTGAAAGCATTATCAAGGATCCCGTAAACAAGCTACCGTAGATAGCTTAGGGTTACGTTTTCCTTAGGATAAATGCATAAACGTGAAAGTAAATGTTACCGAGTTATGAAATGAGTTATGAATGGTTATGTTATGCGGATGAATGGCAAAGTTGGAAATGAATGTTTAAGATGGGAATGGAACAGGTTTCGAGGACGAAACCCTGTTTAAGGGGGGTAGAGTTGTAACACCCCAAAATTCACAGATACATTATATGTATAGTAAATACGTATTTATATTAAAAATACGTGAGCTTAATTGATAAATGTGATAGACTATGCAGTAGATAACTTGCATGTGTTAGAAATACGTGTTTAATGGCCTATATAATGAAATATGCGTGAACGGATGTGTTAAACGTTAACGAAAGTAAAGTATGAGATGAATATGTGTTTATATGAATAACATAATGATACATGTGTGAATTGATATACGTATGAATACGTGTGTTAATAGTTAACGGGAAAGTAAAAGGACTAAAAATGTAATTATTGTAAAGTTATAAACATATACGGATATTATACGTATCTATGATTATTATAAGTATCCGGGGCTTAGAATATAGTAAAAATATATCCTAATATGATTTATAAGGTGAAATGATAAGTATTGTAAAGTTTGAGGGGCTAAAACGTAATTTAGCAATTAATAAAGAAAATATATATATATGTATATATATGTTATCGTACGAATCCCGAGCCTTAGAAACCTTATAAATTATTAGAAATATGTCCCTTAATGTTTTAGTACATAAAATGATAAAAGGTTAGAAGTTCGGGGGGCTAAAGTTGCATTAAACCAAAGTAGAAGGGCTAATATTGTAAAAAAATGAAAGCTGGCCGGAAACTCACTTCTCGCGTATCGCCTGGACCACCACCAAGCCCGGCGCGATACGCCTAGACCCCATGTCTGCAGAAAATGTTCCAGGTCCGTTTTTAGCCACGTTCATCGACTTGGAGTGCAAGAATTGATCACTTACGCGTCTGATTTCGACCAAGAGTCACCATGGGACGTGTTAGCAGCCTAAGACGCACCCTCTAGTATAAATAGCAGCCCCGAATCCTCAGAATAACTCGCCAATTTCGTGATTTATAACCCAAAAACCCCATTTCCGAACCAGAAACTTCGTCGGAGCAATACGAGCAATCGGAGAGGAGTTAGAAGCCGAATTTCTGCAGTCACCCCTTATTTGGTATGCTTAACAATAACCTCTTTCAGTTTTGGCTAATTCGATTTCTAAATATGCTTTCTAAAAATGATGTAAAATTAGGGTTCTTGATGTTATTCTGCTCAAATCGGGAGATCGGGTGGGAATTAGGGTCTGAATTTTTGTAGGTAATCCTAATTTAATGTGTTTTAAGAAAGCCCTAAGTTTATTTCACAATTGGAAAAGGTTTGGTAAAGGTTTTGTTAACGGGTCAAAATTAGGGTTTTCATAACGTTACTCTGCCCAAATTGAGCAAACGGTTTTGAATTAAGCTTTGCTATTTTAATGGATATTATAAAATGTTATAATGGATAATACCCTAATTTGGTTTTGAAATAAAATGAGTTTTGATAATAAAACGAGAAAAATGTGAAATTAGGATTTTGAATTATGATTATTTAATATAAAATAATCCGGAGGGTATGGGTACTTGAATTTTGGTATGGAACTATGTTTATATATAATAAGTATATATGAGGTTAAAATGGATAAATGATAAAGTATATAAGATACCGAGTTAATCGGATATTTAGAAGTTCGTGCAGACCGGAAGGGTAGACACCTGTACACTGGGGTTTCTGGCAATAGTGGGGGTGTCGCCATCCCATCTGGGCAATGGCATCCCAACACTGGGCGATCCCGGAGTGAGTGTCTACTTATAGGAATGCGCGTCTTCATATTATCAATTAAAAGAGATATTTTGCCTATAAGGACATTTTGGTCATTTTGACCTTAATAGAAGTAAACCTTAATAATCAGATATTATTAAGATAATATAAGAGATAAATAAACATAGGATATGTTTATAATGTTAAACCTTGCGTTAATGCCATACGATACGCGAATTAGGTTAACCGAAGGATTCTGTCGGAGGTTCTGTCCGAGTTTAACGAGTAAAGAGATAAAGTGAGTTCTGCGAGCCCACTTTTAAATGTTTTAAACGCTTTAAATGTTTTCGGGCTGATATACATAGAATGTTCAACTGTTTACTTAAAAAGTATTTGAAATGCTTTTATCCGAAAGTTTGATTATCTTAATTGATGAATTGATGAACTATTGAAATGATACGTGTTATGTTATGAAGATGCTAATGAATGGTTATACGTGTTAGCAATGTATATGAAATGATTATGATAGAATAATTCATATGAAATGATTGTTAGAGTTATGTGCTATATTTGCTTTGAAACTAGGTATCCAAATGATAAGGGTTTGTTAATAAACGCACAAGTGAGAATGTATGATTATATGAGAACAGGTGGTGCATTTGCTATATTATTATGTGGTGGATACGCCGCTGGTACATCCTGTATACAAGCATGGTAGTATAGTTACCCGGTATATTGAAAGTGTGGAGGATACGCCGCTGGTACATCCTGTATACATACACCTAGGTAAATTGGGGGATGTTCACTTGTTGCAGTATATGAGTACATTATCATGTTTATTAGCACACCTGAGTCAGTCGGATATCTAACTAGGGGCGGGTAGTAGTACTATGGTGGTTAAGGAGATGTTCGATAGAATGGAACGTCTAAAGAGGGTCAAGGTTACGTGAACGGTTGTCGTTACTGAATGGTTGGGGGCTTCCAGATGAAGTTACCTGAGCAGTCTTCGAGACCGGGAAGGTATAGAAGAAGTAGAACGGTTGTCGTTGCTGAATGGTTGGGGGCTTCCAGATGAAGTCACCTGAGCAGTCTTCGAGACCGGGAAGGTATAGAAGAAATGAAACGGTTGTCGGTACTGAGGTTGGGGGCTTCCGATAAAGTCACCTGAGCAGTATTCGAGACCAGAAAGTATAGAGGTGTATGGAATTCAGGTCATAGGAGTTAAAGGTTATGGAGGTAGATGTTTTCTAGAGAAACGTGTATGGTTATGATGTTATGTTATGTATGACTTGTTATGTGTTATACTTGTTAAATGTTTGTAAAAAGGGGTTTTGCAGGTTCAAAGGTTTTAACCTCACGAACGAGGTAATGTTTTTAAAATGTAGAACTCACCAGCGTAAGCTGACCTTTTCCCAAAACCATATGTATGTCAGGTTTAGGAGAGACGTCTGAGAGCAAGGGCGGAGCCCTCGTGATAAGAGAATGATCGGGCAAGCTATAGAGGAAGCTGATGAGCGTGCTGGCTAGTTGTAGATAAATAAAGACGGATATAGTTAGTCGCTATATAGATAGTTTGTAAATTATCTTAGTTACTTTACGTACTTGGCTTTATATAAATAAAAGTTTTAAATTTTCCGCTGCTTATCTCTGTTGTGCCACGTGTTCATGAGTAAATCCGATGAGTGACCCCTCCTGGTGCCAAGTCTGGGAGTGGGCGTCACATTTGCCTTCACCGGTAATTTTACCCCCTTTATCGCCAACAAAGGTAACATTTCCTCCTTGAATAGGTTTAACATCTGATAGCAAGGAAATATTACCCGTCATGTGCCTGGATGCTCCACTATCAATGACCCAAAAGTTGTTAACAACTGGCTTTCGAGCACCCTGCACATTTTAGCAGATAATTAGTGAGTATCTGGACCCAAGCTTTCAGCTTTGGGTCGACCGGTGTCTTCAGAAAAATCCTCAGTGGCTTTTGAGGTCATTTTAGGCAGCCACTTTTTCCTTATCCCAGAAACCGATGAACCAGTGGTAACATCACTTGAAGATGAACAATCAAATGATTGTTGAGTTTTGAAAAATTTTCCTCGTTTGAAGAATTGTTTTGTGACCACTTTGTCATCGTCCTGTTTTGGCTTAGAAACATTTTCAGATTTTTCTAAACTAACAGCGGAAGCTCTTTTCTCAGCCAAAACCGGACAATGTTTCCTTAAATGACCCTTCTGATGACAATGATAACACTTTCTACGATCGCCAAAAACTGCAGGAAAGTTATCTCCTGATTCAGTTAAAGTGTTACCATCAGTCATATGTTTAACCACTTGACTTGGTTTCTTAGCCCTAAATCTCCTAGATTTATTTTTGGGAAGTGGTTTAAACAAAGGACCAATATAACCATTTTGATTATAAAAGCCATACTCATCAACTCCACAGTCTTCAGAATATCTTTTGGATTCACATTTGCTTTTGTTGTTTTCAAACAAACCAAAATCTTGTTCATAATGACCAAAGTCATCATAAAAATCATAGTCATCACAAAAGCCATATGATTCATAGTCAAATCTGTTTGATTTAGCAGAAAAGTGACCATCAGAATTATAAAAATTCTTAGGTGAATACTTTGAAGTTTTTGACTTTGAGAGAAATTTATGAGCTTTTGGAGTGTGAGACTTGACAGACTTCTGATCATCAGAACTAGTTCTAAGTTTCAGCAAAGAACCAGTTTTCACTTGTTCATGATCAGACACACATTTTTCATTTGTATCAGCATAAAACACTTTGGAAACTTTTGTTGGATCAACACAACATAATGGAAATGCCTCATCCAAAAATATGGTATCACTACCTTTCAGACAATACATTTTCACTTTCTTAGACGATTCACCAACTTCAGTTTTACCTTTCTTTTTGTCATCAGAATTCCCAACCTTAACATTTTTCTTGTCAGTTTGCTGAACTTTCTGAGGTTTCTTTTGATTGACCTTAGAAACTTCATCAGAATGTCCAAATCCGATACCATTAAATTTAGCTGATTTCGGTGGAGGTACCGGAATTGAATTCACATTTGGTTTGGTGGTGTTACTGACAGTGACAGACTCACGTTCAAAAAAAAATCAGGTCCTTTTGTAAATGTTGTCATTTCAAATTCTTTCATTGTTTTTTCAGTTTCGATGATTTTCTGAGCAGCCTCTAAAGGTGTAAGTTTTACATTCACCGAAACACTAGAGTCAGTTTTGGACATCAGTTTGACAGGCTTTCTCTTATGAGTGCCCGTGGATTTATCAGATGCACCCTCAGCAAACATTGAAAAATCAAACACAACAGCTGGTTTGATTTCAGGTTCAGTTGGACCTTTGCCATGAACAATCAGTGGAGGAACTGAAGTACACCCTGATTCTTTGAGCACTTCTTTTAAATTTTCATCTTTGCAAAGAAAACTTGCAAAGGAAGATGAATTCTTAAAATTCTCTAATTGTCTTTGAAGATCTAATATCTCAATGTTTAAATCAGAAATTTTAGAATTTGCTTCTGCAAGCTTTTTCTCACAAAAAATGTAATCTTCAGTTTTGTTATTTAACTCAATTTTTGTGCTCAGAATCACGGCATGCTCACTTTTTAATTCAGCTTTTACAGCCTCCCACCTTTGTTTGTAAATGGTGACATTTTCTTCTGCCAACATGTATTTATCATAATACAAACAGTAGAGTTAACCTGAATATCAGCCATAAATGCTTGATAACCATCAGCAAAGAAATCTTCTCCAGGAAGATCAGGATCATCTTCAACAGCTACATTTTTCTCTTCAGTGCATAGAAATGCAGACTCATCGGGACAATCTGCAGCCCAGTCATATGCTTCTCCAGTTTGAGATACCAAAGCTTTAGAATCTGAGTTTAATCCACCAGCATTTGTATTTGAACTTGCTGAATTACCACTGCTTCCTGATGCTTTGTTACTCTGTGCAGCATATTTCTGATATAACTTCGAAGTCTCCTGTTTCTTTGCCGAGCTACACTCTTTTGCGAAATGACCATAATTTTGACAATTGTAACATCTGACTTTGGAATTTATAAAATCCAAGTTTTCCTTCGGGATTGAGATCTTTTCTGCATGTTCTCTTCATAAATTTCTTACCTCTTCTGACAATCATAGCCATAGACCAATTGATATCCATCAATTCTAAATCATCCGGGTCTATTTGTTCATAGTCTTCATCGGTCAATTCAGCACTAGTCAGTTTTCCTGCTATAACTCCATCATACGACGAAACCATCGCTGAAAATAGTGCCATAAAGTCATTTGTTGTTTTAGCCGAAAAAGCACTTTGACTTGAAGTTGGAACAGAGGATGATTGGCTTGAATAAACCGGGTAAGTCACTGCAGCTTTTTGAGTAAAAGTATCACTTGTAGAACCCCGAGACACATTTGCTTGGCCACTTGATGTATTTTCAACATAAAATGCAGTTGTTGGTGGATTTGGATTAGCTTTCGCTTTTGCATGCATTGTAGATGCATTCTCACCAAAATATACACCTGTCACACCCCAACCAACGGCGGAATACGTTAGGGCATGAGGATTATTCAGATGCTCATGACAACTAATATAGTTACCAAATTTAAACATGCCACTCATTAAACATAAATAATGTCATACAACTAGTGATATCAAACAAACAAATAGATTGTCTTATTTTAATCTTAATCTAGGTCCAAAGGCATGTCCTAAGCGTCCACGATAAATCATCAGTTATGTCCTGCAACATGTACAACATAATAAAGTCAACTACTAGAGTTGGTGAGTAAACATAGGTTTGGCATAGAATATAAGTAAAACATGCGATCTAACGTTACGTGGAAATGCCTAAGTATGAAAGAACATGTAATGTAATAAAGCAAGTACAAGTGGAGTGCATAAACCAATCCTGACACTTAGGTTACCAATCACTCGACGCCAAAACCGGTCAAGTCAAGTGGGACGTCACCCCAATAGATCTATTATTGGAACCCAGGCTTTTTACAGTTAATGTTACGCGAATGATCATGAAACATAACGAACGAACAACATGCAATATGACATACAGTTCACATACAAGCAAAAACACAATAACGAACAAGAATCGCATTTGAGTTAAATGAAAAATATATAGTATGAAAGTTCGATAAGTGTACATGTTACACCCCAAAACATAAAATAAAAATGGGGCTATGAATACTCACCTGATAAGCTAAGCAGGTGACAAAGAACGAGCAACGCACGAGAATAACTAACCCTGATAAAAACCTAAAGAATTCGAAGAATTGACAATTGTAAAGACCGAACGATCAGACTATGCTTTAAACGATTAATTGGGGAATTAATTTATTATTTATGTCAAAAATATTTTATTTAATAGTTATTATTACTAAAAGACCCTTTTATGATCATAAATGCCACTTTTGATAATTATGTAAAGTTTAGGGTTAAAATTGTAATTTCTCAAACTTAGGGGTTAATTATGTTAATTCAACAAAGTCTTATAAATATAAATTTCCAGAATTTAGGGTTTATTATATAATTACTAAAACATCATAACAATTCTGAAAATTTCATATCTTTAGTAAAATTACACTTTTACCCCTTAAGTTTCAATAATTACATAAATGGCCCATAGGTTGTAATATTTTGCGACGGTTATATTTAGACTTATGAAAACCTTAACATATGTTTATTAACACCCAAGAAGTGGGTTAGTAAGTTTCATTTGCTACAAAATTGTTAGATTAGAAAACTATGTGATTAAAACACTTACTTTAACGGGTCAAAACGCATAACTCTTAGGTTTTTGATAAAAATTCAGTTTTGATGGTTTGGATACATCATAATATACTTAAAATATTATTTAGGACAGATTACAACCCTTGGTAAATGGTAATTGTGAATTTTGGTAGTTTTTCCCCAATTAAAGTGTGCGTTTAAGGTTTGACTTTTAACACAAAGGAGTTTTGGTCAAATCCAGCAATGGGGTATTGTAAAGCACACAAAAACAAGAAATTTTGATGAAGAAACTTACCCTTGAAATTCGAAGGAGACTGATCAAATCGAACGGTCAAACTGACGATCGTTGACTTTTGAAAACTCACACGAATGGACAAGGCATGAAATTGAGGCTTCAAGAAGCTTGAGGGATGTTCATAGGAGCAATATAAACTGGTATTTATAGGGTATAGGGTCGTTTAGGGTTTAATTTGAGCATAAGAGTGATTTTGGTAAGTCTTGGAGAAAAAGCCAATATTTTCAAGTATGGAAATGAATCAAAATGATTAAAGAATTCGAACTAAATATGGGATTTACTTGGAGAGTAATTTAGGGGACATTTAGATGAAGTTACAGGAGAAAACCGGGCCAAAAACGAAGTTTTTATGCCAAAAATAGCCCCAAAATTATGCTGGTCGCGATCAGATATGTAACAGAGA